>PVKA01026519.1:0-31644 GCA_004027165.1 Ctenomys sociabilis | reverse complement strand
TGGTGGTGGTGGTGGTGGTGGTGGTGGTGGTGGTGGTAGTGGCGGTGGATGTTGGTAATAGTGATGGTGAGGGTATGGTGGTGATGGTGATGATGATGATGGTGGTGGTGGTTGTGGTGGTGATGTTGTGGTGACATCAGTACGTACAGGTCTCACACAATACTTTTCGAGGTCCTTTTACCCTGTTATTCCCTTCAATCTTCATGGCTCTATGAATAAAACATCATCATTCATGTTTTGTAGAGAAATAGCTTTTCAAGGAAACCGACAAGATTTTCAAGAACTCCAACAAGGAGAATTACAATTTAGCTACTCAAATCACATGCACAGTATAAAATGCATGAGGGTGGAGGAACTGCGAGGGTAACTCATGGTCAGATACTGGACTCAACCTGGCAGGCATTGCATCCTCTTGCCCCAAGCCCTCCTTCCCTTAACACTTCCCTGTCCCTCTCTACCCATAGTCCCAACTCTCTCCAGCCATAGCAGGGACTCTTACCCACTCCATAGCTGTACTGGGCACTGCCCCTCCCACGGTCCACTTTGGAGCCTTTATCCTGGTCACCCTCTCTGGTCTTGCCCCATTGACATCACCTTCCTCTCTCATACCCCACTGCCTCTCCTCTGCTATGGTTCGCCATGGCTCCCACATGCTCCCCCGGGTGCTCACCACGCTGTGGAACTGAGATTGCCCTCTGCAGAGGGGCTCTGCCACACTAGGTGGTGGGTGACACCTCTGCCACTGGCCAGGCTTCAGCAGATTGGGTGGGTGGTGGCAGCCCCAAGTTGTACCCCAGATTCCAGATCAATGCGAGGCCACAGCATGCTCGGTGCATCCCTACTCCTGCCTTGCTGTAGGACAAGGCCAGCATTGTCTTGTCTGTACCTCTGATCCAAGCTATGACAGGTGACTCTCTGCTGTCCACCCTACTGATTCCAGGAGGGTTGTAAAGGGGCATCAGCTTCAGCACCTAGTGTAGTTTATGTGCTTGTACCCTGGCTTTCTGACTACCTACCAGTTACCAGATAGTACGCTTTGGAGTGTGGATAAAACATCACAGCAAATTGGAAGGCTGTAAGCATCAACAATATGTACCAGTGAATGGCACAGTGAACACTAACAAAGATGAATGAGTCTAACTAGGGCTAATGGCCAATCCAGAGGCCTCGGGAAAGAACAGGTGGGATGCAGCTGACAGCCGTCAGTGTGCCTAAGTGTGCCCAAGCCCAGCCTTCGGCTCCCGTGGCAAGATGGCAAGTCTTTGCCTTGGGCAAGGGGAAGTTGGTCCTGGTGAAGAATAGTGAACAGGGCTGCAGGCTCTGCTGGCTGAAGCACTCACGAGCAGGTGATAGCCCTGCAGGACCTCCCTGCCTTTTGTTCAGCAGCAAGAGACATTTATGGCTGTGGCTCCCCCAGAGATTGGACTTGTGGAGGATTCTGAGGAGCCCTGTTCAGCAGCAGTCCCTCAGCGGGCACTCAGGAAGGGAAAAATTAAACCATGTGATTGGGTAAGTGATAGATTAAGATGTTTGTTGCCATGAGATAGTTTATCATTCGTGCTACCAGAAGCAGCAGCAGAGGTGTGACACTATCCACCTATGCTACCGGCCACAAGGCACTGGAGCTCAGGGACAAAAAGCAGCAAATGAAGCAAGCAGCGCTCGAGCTTCTAAGACTTTCAGTCCATGCAGCAAAACAGTAGGGGATGTGACGGGACTTTCATCTATGCCAACGTGGGTAGCGGAGAAGTCCAGCAGATCTGCCCTGGGGAGACTGGTTGGAGTTCTGTCCACAGCCTGCGCTGCTCAGTGCTATGCTTGGCTTTGGTAAGAGTCAACAGGAAACACTTGGATTCAGAGAATGGTGCAGGCAGAAGGGAGTGTGCGGGGAGGGGTGTCCCAAAGGCGACCTCCTTCTCTTCCAGAGGTGATGCTGCAGGCCGCAGGTGAGATTGGGAGTCCTAGGGCCAGGAGCCTGCTTCCCATCATCTCAAGGGCAGGAACAGACCCCTGGCTCTTCCACCAAAACCAGGCAGGCCCAGGGACCTGATGGAGTTGGCCCCACGTGGACATGGGGTTGGACACCATGATGTAAGGGGGCACGTCAGACAAACACGGGCCAGTGGCAGTGAGAATACGTGCATGAAGGACTAGTTTGTAAAAATAACTGTAGCCCAGAAAGTTTACCCCAGGAATCCCAGGTTGCCTCAGAACCCAAGACAGTTTTCAGTTAGTATTAATCACTGTTTGATTAACCAATCATATTAAGATGCAAAGAAGGTAAGTGATCGCTTGATTTAATAGGAAATAACTGTCACATGAGCTGGCTGGAATGAAACAGAAGAGAATTTCATTTAGCTTGGTGCTTTGTATTTATTTTCAATTTTGGTTACATATATACAACATATAATATTTACCCTTTTAGTCATTTTTAAGAACTCAGATTGGTGACAAGTCACTTAACATTGTCATACCACCACCACGGTCCCTATCTAAAGACTGTCATTTTCAAAAACTGGGCCTCTGCTCTTATTAAACACTGGATCCCCGTTTCACCCCTTGGCTTCTGGCACCTTCCTTTCTGCTTTCCATCTCTCTGAATGTGGACCCCGAGTGCCTCACGCACTGACACCACACGGTGTTCGTCATGTGGTGACGGGCCCTGCAGTCTCAGCTGTCCTGAAGGCTCCGCCGTGCGCTCACATGTGTCCAGCTCCGTCCTCCTTGGGGCTGAACACTTCTCAGCTGTCTGGTGGTGCTGTTCTGTGGATCTGCTCCTCCTCAGTGTACACCACCGCTTCTACCTTTGTCTAGAAATAATGTGCGTGTAAATGTATGTCCTAGTCCCCACTTTCAATTGTCTTTGATTTAAGCCAATAAGTAGGAGTGCTGTAACACACAATCATCTTATCATTAATTGATGTTAATCTTTTATTCATTTATGTATTTGGTACAGGGTCTCGCTACACAGCTTGGACTTATAGTGATCCTCCTGTGTCAGCCTCCCTAGAGCTGGGATTACAGGTGTGCACTGCCATGCCCGGTTTCAGTGACAGGCTTAGCGCACCTGGGGGCAGGACCAGCAGGGCATGCAGTACTGAGGATCGAACCAGGCTCCTTGTGCTCACCAGGCAGGCTCTCAGACAGTCAAGCTGTCTCCCCAGCCCCTGATCTCTAGATGTTTGAAGAATCACCAGGCTGATTGACACAGTGGGTATCACGTTCACACAAGCATTTCTGTGTCACCACACTCTCTGCAACACTCACTCTTAGTGTTTCATAGTGGCCCCCAGTGGGTAAGAAGTGGTAGCTTCAGTGATTTTGGTTTTGTGTATTTTTTTAAAAATTTATTTGGTATATGGTACAGGTCTCACTATGCAGCTGTGACACCTAGTGATCTTCCTGTATTCAGCCTCCCCAGCACTGGGACTGCAGGTATGCACCACCATGGTCAGTGTGGGTAGCTGGCTCAGTGTGCCCAGGGGCAGGGCCGGCACAACCTGTGGTCCTGGGGATTAAACCCTGGCCCTTGCACACACCTAAGCAGGTGTTTAGTCTGTTGAGCTATCTAGCCCTTCCTACATTTTTTTATTCACATTTAGTGATGGCATTTTTTCAGATGTTTATTGGCCTTTGTGTACCTTCTTCAAAGCAATGTCTGCTCAAGTCGCTTGCTTATTTTTGAAGTCAGATTTCTTTATTTACAGTCATTTGTTGAGTCTTCTATGCATGATCCTGTTATCAGATGCGAGTTGTGTTTGCTCCTCTTCCGTGGGGTGCCTCTCATTGTAGTGCGTGAGTGCCCTTCGATGCACAAGGAGCCTAAGCTCTACAAAGCAGGTGTCCTTTCAGAGAAGTCATGAGCTGGATTTAAAGATGAGAAATACTGCAGGCTGTGTGCACACTCCCTTGGCAGCTTGCCTGCCACGCCCCAGGTTCACAGGTGTTAGCGCTAGGGTAGCCTTCAGCGGGCAATGAGACCCTTGCCTCAACAATTTCAGAACTTCTTTTCTAACTCCTTTTTGGGATGTTAAATGCACAGTTAAACATGCCAGAAATAGTCGTTACTCATAAATACACCCACTTTTGTGCTCCTAGGATAGGTAGCATTTATCGGTTATTATATGGATGTGAATGTTTTCTACCCCTTCTGACTGTTGGAGTCTGTGGGTCAGTTCACTACATCAGCCCCACCCTGAGCAAGAGCATGTGCCCCTTGGGAAGCACACAAAGCTGCAGTGCCATGGCTTTGAGCTGAATGGGCCTCACTGGGGGCCCTGACCCCCACTTGGTCACCAATTGTATTGACCCCAGGATGGCAGCAGAAATGTGGACGGCCTGGCCCTCAGCCACATCCTCCTCCCCTGTGCTATCTGTCGCTGAATCAGCCAGCCAGCGCCGCCCGGTTTCACCATCTGCGGGATTACAGGACCAGCCAGCTCCTCGGATGGAGAGGCTCAGAAACCCGAAGGTGATCTTGACGCTGTGCCACTGTCAAGCTGGTGACTGGCATCTCGTGCCACAGCAAAGCTCAGTAGGCCACCAAACAGGAGAAAAAGTCATTTGTTTACTCCACGAACTCTCCGGTCTGGCAAGGACCCTATCCTGGATATCAAGTGTGCCTGACTGAGCAGTGATCTGATGCCCCAAACAGGGGATGCTGGGATGGGGAGGTGGCAGCACTGTTCCTGGGGTGCAGAGCCAGCCCAGAGCAGGTCCTACTCATCCCTCAGAATGGGCCGCGTATGGGCATCATGGTCAGGTGTGCAGCCTGGGCGCATAACTCCTCAGGACACAGACATAAAGGAGCTTCTTCGAATCCTCTTGTTCAGATGTTGGTACATGAGCATGGGAGCCTTTATTTTTGCTGTCTTAGGCTTTGATTCTTAAATTATGGTAGATCATTAAGAACAACGGGCAGGGCCTAAGCAATGGTACCACGTCCTCCGCCAGAACAAATTCAGACAAAGACATTAAAGCCTGCCCATTGGAAGCATCCTGCTTTGCCCAAAGCCAGGCTGAGTGTGAATTACAGAACCTAAACAGAGCCAATGCATTCCTCAGCCGACTCAACAGCCCCAAAGTACCAAAGCCAGAAGAAGAGCTAGGTGAATGCCAGCAACTGCATCTCACATTTCATGGCCTTCTCGAGGCGGCAGCCTGGAGGAGATCAAAGCAGAAGGCTTAGGAGTGAGAGCGGGCTTAACGTGGAGACAGGCAGAGGGACTCCAGGAAACGCTGATGGAAGCGGCTGCTCCTGGAAGTGGCTCCAGGGCCTGTTTGTTTTTAATTCATTTCCAAAAGACCAAACTATATTTGGGAAGATTTTTCAATGATCTCCACTTTGAGACTAAATAATAACAACGTTTTGTTCAGTTTAGGCTAAAGTAGAGATAGCTCTCTAAAGGAAGCAGGCATGTGCTAGAATTGCTGAGCAGGGGAGCCCCTGCCTGCCAGAATTTTCCGAAGTCTGGAGGTAAATAAAGACTAGAAGAGCAAAGTCATTTATGTAGGCATCAAGTTGATAACCAACTGTCCTTAGGAAGAGTTAATTATTCCATGTTTTGAGTCTGCATCCTTTTGTGGAGGTTTTACTGGAAGGTAAAATGGCCTTTTTTTTTTAATAAGGAGAAAGAAAGCTGTTGTCATATAATAGGAGTGAGGTTTTGTTCATTTTTATATTTCTTTTGCAAAAACATTGAAAATCTGGGGCTACCTGTAACAAGTGTATGTTAAAAACCAGTTCACATTAACTTAAAAAATTAGACAAAGCAAGTGAATCTCCGATGCAAGCAGAATATTTGAGTACAGCAGGGTGGAAAGCAGCAGGGGGACCCAAAGGGGGAGAGAAGCGGCCTCTGGGGAGTGAGGCCAGGGCTGAGAGCCTGCAGACTGGCTCTGGGGCAGCTTCGCTCCCAGGCCCTGGCTCTGTTCATGGGGGTCCAGCCCTTCATCCCAAACACTGTAGTGGAGCCCTGAGGAGGGAGAAGCCGCATGGGTGGGGAATCACTGGATCAACCACAATGGGCTGCACTGCACGCAGCAGACCAGGAGTTCTGACAAAGCGAGCCATCCCGTACCTCCCCTGAGCTTGGGACATCCACTTACGGACGCCGCCCTTTGGGCCGCATGACTCCCCGTAGTGGTGCCACCTTGACAGTGACCGCCACACCAGCAGCTGTGTGGAGAAGCCAGTCACCAGCAGCCCGTGCAGGTGATGTGGCGTTCAGGACATGACCGCCATGCTGGGCATGTGGATCCATGCGGCCTGCAAAGATGGAATCCGTTACTGCAGCCACCAGGACCACACACAAACTTCAAGGGGTAAGATCAGTAACCTCCAAACTTGGGGACCCACTTGCTTTGAATGCCTCTACTCTGTGTAGAAGAGAGGAAGGCATGGAGGCCAGTGGGAGACCGCTAATAGGATCATGTAGCTAGACTGTCCAGTTGGTTGGCTTTTGAGCTCACTGAGGGTTTGGTGAAGCAGTCCTGTGGGTGCATCTGGGCGGGTCCTATGTATGGCATCTCATCCCTTCCTCTCTGCTGTAGGTCCTGTGTGCTCTGCATTCCTAGGTCTGGGCAGCTTTGCTCCATCACCCCCCCCCCCGCGCGCACACACACACACACACACACACACACACACACACATATTATGCTTTTACCTTGGAGCAGCCAACCATGGACTGTGTATCATAGAACAGTGAGTGAGGATACATCCTTCCTCTTTTAAAATGTGTATGTCAGGTGCTGTGTCTCAGCAACAGGAAAGTTGACTACTACAGAAAATGTTTTGTTTGGGGGATTTTTGGCTTTATTTTTACATATTCAGTACAGGGTCTCACTATGCGTTGACGCGTGGTGCTCCTGTTCTCAGTTTCTCCAATGCTGGCATTACAGGTGTGCGCCACCATATGTGGTCTTGGTGGCCGGCTCAGCACGCCCAGGAGTGGGGCTGATACAGCATGTGGTGCCGGGGATCAAACCCTAGTCCTTGAGCTTGCCTAAGTAGGCGCTTAGTCTGCTGAGCTGTCTCATTGGCCTAATGAAGAAAATGTGTACCAGGAGTGGGGCCATTACTGTGACTACCTAACCATGTGGTTTAAAGCCTTCGAGACCGGTTTGTAGGATGAGTTTGGAAAGGTTGAGAGCTACTGGTTGGAGAAGCCCCGGAATGCTGTAAGTAGAGCCTAATGAATATTTCTGCTGGTGGCTCAAAAAATCAAAATGCTGATGAGAATGTAGACAAGCAAGTCCAGCTCAAGAGATGGCAGTTGGGAAGAGCGACATTGTTAGCATATGATATAAAGGCCACGTATGTTATTCTCTAGCAAAAGAAAAAAAAATGTATCTGTATTTTGGCTGTGTCTTGAGACCTTGTGGGAGACTGAGCCTCAAGGTGGTCCACTGTGAGCTCACAGCAATAATTTTGAGTCAGTCTAACACTCAGGCTGTGGGATGGGCTCTACTGGCTCCCTTTTGCCAGATTTGTAGTGAGAATAGGGGGCAAAGCAAAGAGTGAAAATTTTTGAGACACTTAAAATTTGGCCCAAGAGAAATAACATGTACTTTTGGGGGTAGAGGAGGTGTGATTGCTGAAGAGATGAAAGAGAAAGCAAATGCGTTGTACAAGGACAAAAAGAAAGATGCCTTAAATTCATAGCAGAAGTCACCAAGATGCCATCTATCACAGACTGAAGGGTACAAAACTGTAAGCCTTTCTTTTGAGAAGAGAGTTCCTGGGACCCATGTTAAAGAAGGGACTCCTATGCAGTGGATTTCCAGGGGCTCACTTCCTATTGCTCAGCCATCTGAGTATCTGAATGCTGCTGCAATCATGGTCAAGGGAACCCAGTTACTGCTCAAGCTGGCAGCGAAGGTCACTGTCTACCAGATGTTGGTTTTATAGATATGCAGAATGCAAGAGTCACGAGGCCAGAGAATCTTCCACCTTGATTTCAAAGAAAGGCCTGAGAAGCCCAGCATGAGAGCTTGAGAGGGCAATGACTAAAATCAGAGGTTCAGTGCAGAGCCCAGAACATCTGAGATGCTAAGAATGTGGAACCTCAGGCTGCAAGCAGAGCTGGACCAGAAAAGTCTAGGTAGACAACAAACAGAAGACCACACAGAGTGGGGCTTCTGTCTCACCACTGGGTGCCAGGCAGACAGGAGCTGGAGGACTTTGTGCTTTGCCCCGCCGGGTTTTGATCTTTCTTTAGTCTATTCATTTTCTATCTTCCTAGCTTTCCCTTTGTACCTTGGGATTGTGTAATTTGTTCTTTTATTTAGTTTTATGTTTTATAGAAGTTCACAGTTAAGAGTGCTTGCATCTTAAAGGAGACTTTGACTTGGAGGTTTGAAAAATTTTGAGACTTTGGGGAAGGTATTATTGAATTTTCCATTGCCTATGAGATAGTGTATCATATTAGGTAGAATTATTAACTTATTCTTGTGTTTATTTGGAGGTGAAGTATAGTTGAAGGAGGTGGGCTTGGGTGTCAGGCTGACGACGTTGGAAGAGGGTTGGTAAGCTTAACTGTCCACTAGACTGGCCTGGGAGCCACCAAGAAAATTAACAAAGTGCATTTCTGGGTGTGCCTGGGTGGGTCCTGGAGGACTGCATTCAGTCCCTTGCCCCTCGCCCTCTGATCTGCCCTGCTCTGCTCCTCAGCCTCAGTGCACTGAGCAGCTTTGCTCTGCCATATTCTTCCTCCACAGTGTTTCACCTTGGAGCCAGTCGCCATGGACTGAAACCAGTGAACCTTGAGCCAAATCAAACCCTTCTTCCTTAAGTTGTGTGTGTTGGGCACTGTGTCTTGGCAGCGAGAATGCTGGCTATGACAGCCCGTGTGGACACAAAGTGGACCAAGTGTGCTGAACTCCCTTACACCATCGAGTCTTTTAGGTTTCTCACATGCTCAGTACGGATTAACTCATTGGCTAAAATCTAAAAGAAGACAGAAGCACTAAATGGAAAAGCTAAGCCAAAAGCTAGGTGGACTTCTATTTTACTTCCAAGATCCATCACCCAAGAACCATGTCACAGAGGGAGTGGGGAGGGGCTGAGTTACAGGGTCAGCCCCACACAGCGAGGGTGTGGCCCGGCAGTAGCTGGGAATGCAAGCGTCTTCTTGGCCGCAAGAGCCAAGGGCCTCACCCCCACTTTTCTCTTTCTACTCCGCCTCTCTGTCCAGGGATAGCTAGTGCCATGAGCACCTGCTCAGATGCAGCCTATGGCTCTTGAAGGAATAAGATGGGGAATAACTGAACAGTGACTCCTCTGTGACAGTTAGATTTTAGGTTTTTAGGGTTTAAGATGTTTATCTATAAGGAGGAATAGTTGACCTTAAAATAACAGTTTTTCATTATGGTGCTGCAAAATGTGGGTGAAAGTACACATATAACACAGCTACCAATGAAGAATAAAAAGGGGAAACGGAGGTAACTGCCAGTTCACTCCATCCTTTCGCAGCACCTTGGCACAGAATGCCTTCATCTGCACGTGTTTCCAATGGGGAAGTACAGGCACCTGTGAAGGGTGGTTTTTTTATTTCAACATTGCTAGCATTTTTTCCTATCAGTAAGGTTTCAGAACTTTGAAGGTGTTACGGTTTATGTCCAAAGCCTCATGCAATCCTGGGCGGGCTTCTGGAGTGTGTGATTAATCCATGATCCAATGTTGAGATTATGGGTGTGAGTGCTACACCCACCCCAGGGTGGATAGCCTGAATACTATATTAGAGAGGCTTGCTCCCTGCCGCTGCTCCCCACGTTTAGCTCTTGACGTTTTGCTGTTTTCTGCTGCCATGAACTGCTGCCCTCTGCCATGTGCCACCTTGCCCCGGAGCCAGCTGAGCACGGGCTGAAAGCTCCACAAACTGTGAGCTAAATAAACTTTTCCTGTTTCTCATTTTGGATGTCAGATATTTTGCCCCAGCAAGGAGAGAAAAGTAACTGAGACACAAGCCCCAAAGCCACACGGGTTGTTGCTGATACTCCTCTGCATCGTTTCTTCTTTAAGCTTCATTTTTCTGTTTGTATGTCTGTCTTCTTGCTACAACTCTTTCCTTGGTCAGAAATACTGCCATTTAGAAGTTGTTTTCCATTTCTTTAAACTTACTTTGGTTTATATTTGCTGTCTGCATTAGTCAGACGGTTCATGGCCGGAACAAAATACCCACACCCAAGCTGGCAGGAGGAGAGATTCATTTTGGCTCATGCTCTGCAGGTGATCCAGCTCAAAGCTGGCAGGTTCTAAGGGCAGAAGGACACAGCGGCAGGGCCTGGCGGAGCAAAGCTACTCACCCCTGGCAGCCCGGAAGCAGAGAGAGAGAAGGAAAGAGCTGGGGACAGGAACATACTTCTGGTCATGCCCAGGACAGCCGCCACCAGCCAGGCCCCACCTCCTGACAGCAAGCAGCTACAGTCTCAAAACTGGGTGGATCTGCTGGTGACTGCCTGGAATCTGGCCACCTTTCACAATGGGGTGGCATCTTAGATCCCAACCACAGACCTTCTTAAACTCTTCTTGTTTATTAATCATATTTCTCATTAATTTTCCAGAATAATTGTACTAGAAGGTCCTTCTCAACATCAAGCCAAGGTAACAAAGATCCTACTTCATTTTCTCCTTGAACTCCTGCACTTTTAATTATTGCATGTATATTCCATGGACATCTGGGTGAGACGTAGGTCAGTATGAAACAGGGTGAATTTCTCTTGAGCCAAACACTGTGATAGCCTGCAGGAGTTGACCCTCAGCAGCTGCCTCTGATCCTACCCTGTGACAATGCCTCATTCCTCCTCACTGGCTCCTGCACTGCTGCGCAGCTCTCCTTGGACACAGCACCCACAAATCATCAAGGTTTGCCTCCCCAACCCCTGAACTTCATTCCAAAGTAACAGGAAGAGCCAACAGAAGAGTCTTCCAAATAAGTCAATTGCAGACAAAAACGTGCTGGCTTTTTATAAAATTCCCACTAAGCCAGTAATAAGAACGCAAAGGGGAAGCTTTGTATCACAAAGCTAGAGAGGACACGGAGGCTGGATTATCAAACATCATGTTGACACATGGTCGGGAGAGCTGCTAATGCTGAGGAACGGGGTCTCACTTTGAAAAGCAAGTGGGGATCAGCAGTAACAAGGAGAAGCCAGGGATCACTGTCACGCAGTATGCTTAGGTTTAGCAAACTGACTCCACTTGCACCAGGAGGGAAAGCCCTGGATTAGCTCAGCCTCTTGTGAGAGGAGACCAAGGCTTTAGCTAACCGCAAGGGTGGCATCAGCCAAGGATGGGTCAGAATAGTGGCTGCAGATATGTCCCTGAGCCCACAGGGGTCCCAGGCTCTGTGAGGGGGTGGCCTGACATCTCCACAGTGTCCCTCAGGGAACCCACGCTCAGGTGGGGGACTGGCCATCCCATCCCTCTATGGCTCTGGGTGGGCACCCTGCCAATACCAAGGGCAGTGATCTGTGTCTTAGGCTGGGACCCTTCTGTGACCATGGCAGACTGTAAAAACTGATTTCTTGATTCTTCATTCTTGTAAGAGTAGCTGTTCATCCACCCAAACCATGAGGTTCAACAAGCCAACCTCTAATGTGCTTCACAATCCCTCACCATGACCAAGAGATACTCGAATCTTTGAGAGGGAACAGGACTGGAACAAGGTGATAAACAAGCACATCCCCAAAGCCCAGCAGAGCCCGTCTGCAGAAGGCAAACATGGAAATGAAGAGCTTTCTATCCTGAGCAAACTTTCGGTCTGAAAGCAAAAAAGGGTGAGAAGAAAGAGAAGCGAGACCAAGAAAAAAATGGAGGAGATAAGAAAGGGGGAGAAAGCGAAGATGCGGGAGCAACACTGGCTCTTGGAGATACCGCAGCAATGGTTTCCACCAGGCTGCCACTGACAGAATCCTTGTCTTAGTTAACAAAGGCCAGCTGCAACTCAGCACCCAGATGTGGGTTCAGGACTGTGCGCGCCCCTTGGCTCTGGTGTGGACACAGACGGATTCTCCTGGAGAATTTCCAGAGAGACGGCCTCTGTCACCGACAGGGCTGGCCTGGACTTGGGATGCTGCTTGAGTGCTGGCTGCTTTCCACCACTTCCCCAGCACTCCAGCAGGCCTGGGGCTTCCCTTGAATGGGAGCCTCGGTGGCCTTTCCTCCTCCATAGCAGGAAGCCAGTCCCTGGGAAGTTGCGCAAGGGCTCGAAAGTTTGGCTACTACGCCCTACCATGGTCCACTTTCCTGGAATTCACGAGTGACATTTGGAATTTAAACCTACCTGCTATGGTTTGGATGTGCGGTGTGCCCCAGAGCTGGGCCCCAGGGTGGTGGAATTGTGGGGTGGGCATGGGGAACCTTTGGTCTTGGTGGTGTAGCTTTGGAGGAGGCTGAAGTAGACCCTAAAAGGCCAGAGCAGGTCCTGTGAATGAGGAGTGCCCTTGGTAGCCAGCACCTGCCCTGATGTCTGCACATCACACTTGCCCCATCTGCAGGAGGAGGCCTACCGTGAGCTGCACCGGGGACCCTACACTCTGTCCTCCAGAACTGAGTCAGACCAGTCTCCTTCCTGGATAACTGAGTGGGCGATGCGTCATCCCAAGAGGCAACCCGAAGCAATGTGAGACAACACTCGTAGGCTGGAGATGGCCCTCTTTACACAGCTGAATTTGCACATCCCGGATGAGAACGTCAGTGCCAGGCAAGCAGCCCAGGTGGGAGGCAACGCTGCAGATTTTTCCCTGAAGCTCGTGGCGGGGCTGGGCACCTTTGTGGGCGCAGTGCAGCCCAGGCCAGAGATGTGCTGCCTGCCCGCCTGGGGTGGGGACTGTGGGACCATCAGGTTTCTAGTCAGATGTCACTGTGCAGGCCAAATGGGGCCATCTAGACAGAGTCACCCAGGTAAGCGTGTCCTGGCCCTTAATGCTAGTCATGGGGTGTCATCAGCTGCACAAAGGAAAGTAACACAGTTGCTCCTTCACTTGTCTAAACACAGCTGGGAAAGTGTGGGGCTGTACTGTAACATTTAATTGCTAGTAAGATACGTGTATGTCACATAAACAGTTACAGATAAAAGAAAGGTGTTGTCCCGAAAAGTAGATTAATTAGTATTTAATTGCTGGAACTTGCAATTAATATCAGGAATGCAAGCTTGTAACAAATTAGTGATGATCCAAAGAAACCAGCAAGGAGTGCAGGGGTCTTTGCCAAATCCGGAGCCCAGCAGGACCCAGGGCTTAGGATGGGGACATCCTGAGGAATCACGGCACGCTCGCGCTCACTGGGTGCACATCCAGTCTCGCTCAACCTCGAAGGTCTCTTAAACTGTGAAGGAGCATCCAGAATGAGATTTGATGACTCACTTAGAGGTCCTGCGAGCGCCCTGGCAGGAATGCCAGTCTCGGTGGAGAGTGCGTCTGGGAGTAACTGGTTAGCAGGCTACAGGAAGGCTTTGGAAGGACACAGTCTCAGGTGCCCGCCACTGCTCAAGGATGCTTCCTGACTGAAGTCACTCTGCTCCGACCCAGGGCACCTCACTCAGCACCTCACAATGCTGTGCTGGGGGTTCCACCTGGCCCCAGCTGAGTGGGCATCTGAGGCCGCCCTGATCAACGCAGCGTGGGAGGACCCTCGAGGCGAGAACATTCCCTGCACCCACACTGCCTGGGCGCAGGAGATGGGGTGGGCCCAACCCGAAGTGCTTGGGCCAGCTTCCCCCCCAGGCCGGCTGCTCCCAGCCCCTGCGCTCATGCCCTGGAGCCGGCTCCAGCTGTTAATTGGAAAATGGGACCCCCCAGACAATGAACCCCCCCACCCCCCACCCCCCACGCGCCTCCCATCCACCCACAGCGGCTTTGGAAGGCCCCCCTGGATTGCTCTTGGATTGCTCTCTGTCAGCAAAACAAGTGTGTGCTGCTGGGTCTCACAGACAACAAAGCCGGCAGCGCATCTCACGCAGGTGATGTCACCCAGGTAAAATTGCACTGACAAGCTTTTAATTAAAGTTTTCCCACACATCTTTCTGCGGTCCCTGAGCGATTATTCATTATGTGCCAACTGCCAGCCAATTGCGAGTTGGGAGGGAAGTGTTTTATTTTCAAAGCTGTTGCTGACAGCTAGAGAATACTTTGTTATACAATCTGTTTACATTTTTTCACACATGCACACATGCACACATACACACAGCCCGACTTGCTAAAGGGGAATGGCTGTGGGGGCGGGAGGAGTGTGTGTGGCCGTAATTAAATACATCTGCGCTGGAAATGCCGGAGGGGCGTGGGCCCTCTGTAAACAGCCCCACCCCTCCTGTGCCCCCCCACCCCATCCAGCGTGTCCAGGAAGAGTGACTCTGCACAGGCAGTAGTCCTGCGAGGAGGAGGAAGAGGAGGAGGAGGAGGAGGAAAAAGAGGAGGAGGAAGAGGAGGGGTACTGCTGCAGTGAGCTTGGACCTTCAGGGTGGTGAACACAGGGACACTGCCCTGGACACCAGATTCTGAGAAGCCACTCTGGGGATGTCAGGGCGGGGGAGCGCAGTGGAACACTGGCCCCAACCCCTGTCCAGCCATGAGAGCTGTCATGCCTCCTTGGCCTGGAAATCACCCGTCCTTCTCTTCACCCATCTTTCTGTGATTGGCTAACCGGCCATGTTTACACAAGCACGGCCCTTCATACCCATGTCCCTTGGTCAGGCCTGCGTCCCAGTCCCCTGGCCTAGATGACTTCTTGTGCCTATGCTACATATTCAGCTTCCTGTTTATCCTGCTCTTCAGTGGGACCCAAGGGACCACAGCTTGGCTCCACGCCCTCCTGGCCTCTGGGCCCCTCCAGCTCGGCACTTCGGGTCTGGCATACCCTGTCAGCCAAAATCTCAGCTGGAAATGTAAAAAGAAGCTTCGCTTCTGTGGGGCTCAGAGGGCACCAAGCCTGGAGATGGCAGGGATGCAGGAAGGACAGAGGGTCCTGTTGCACTGCAGGCCCCTGGAGGTGATGGGAAATGCCTCAGAAAGCCACGAGCATGGAAGGGTGTGCACGGCTCAACATTCGAGGCAGGCACTTTTTCAGGCACTCCCGAGATCTGGGAGCCAAATGAAGCAGAGGGGGGGAGGGAGGCCAGCAGGGAGTCAGCTCTGTGAGGCGGGGCTGGGTGAGGGGCTGGGATACCCAGCAAGGGTGCGTGGGCTCCGTGGATCAGGGAGCAGAATGCTGTTCACCGCTCATTACCTAGCATCATCAGTATTTGGAATTGGTTTGGCAGAATACCTGAGGAATACTTTTTCTGAATGGCCACATAAGCACTGGGTGTTTCTCCCACCGAGCTGTGAAATTCAAGACCCAAGTCCCTTGGCCCTGCTTCGATGACAGAGGCACCATCCAGGGACAGTGGCATCAGCCTGAGCAATGGCGAAGCCCTGCCTCATCCCTGGGCAGACCCTGCTGGAGTCCGGGTGGCAGGAGCTGGCCAGGCTGCGGGGTCTGGCCACGGGGACTTGACCTGGCGGGCAGCCTCAGCTAAGCGCAGCGTTTTGGTTGCTAGATGACTCTGCTACATTTTCTCCTGATGGCGTTGTTCAAGCCTTGGAGTCAGACCAGCCTCTGCATATTTCCTAACAGCCCTGGATATTACAAGTTCTAGATGTCATTGCCCTGTGCCTGTTTGGCCCTCCACCCCAGCACTGGAGCCTGGTGAACCCACTGCTGGTGCCACTGAGTTTGGGGTGATCCATTCAGCATCCACAGAAATCAGAGCAGAATTTGGCAGCTCGCAGTGGGATGCTACCATAAGAAAAAATTCAAGAGTCAGGGCACTGGATCTAAAACTGCAGGAACCAGAGAACTCTGGGAGACTGTGGGAAGGAACTTCTAGGAAGAGTGGCAGGAAAATACCATGGAGTGGCAGGAAAGTGTCCCCGGAGGAGCATACCTCACTGCACAGCACCAGAATTGCAGCGATGATGACTGATGATGACTGTATAGCCTGTGAAAAAGGAGGGGGAGGTGAATGCATGCTAGGAAAGGAGAATTCGGCTGAGGAAATGCCTACAGGGCGGTCAAAGTGTCTGCTGTTTGTCCTTTGCTGTTGACAGGTGAGGAGAAAGGGGGATGGGCCACAAAGGACCCCTCCTCCTTCCAGGAGTGCTTAGAGTAGAGAGGTGAGAGGCCAGGCCTCTGGCCTTGAAAGGAAACCAGTGCAGGTCCTCAGGTTCACACTGAAGATGTAGGTGGGGCTCACAGGCTCTTTCTAACTGAAGAACATTGTCTTGGGGTCCGCAGCCCGTGCTCTAGGCCCTGCCTAGGGTTAGGGTGAGTGCCAAGCGGTGAGGAACTCAAAGCTTTCCCTCTACTCTCAGCACTGTGGCACAGCGGGGCTACTCTTGAGAGTCCCAAGGCTGGGATTCTGATAGTCTGAGCAAAGATAACTCACAAGGCACCTAAAGAAACTGTCCGTATAGACTGAAACAGGCAAGACCCAAGGATAGGAAGTTTGGGCTCAGGCCACTTCTTGTTTTTTTTTAAGTCTTTTATTTATTTATTTGGGGCAGGGTCTCTCTACACAGCTCAAACGTGTAGTGACCTTCCTGTCTCAGCCTCCCCAGCACCGGGATTACAGGCATATACAGCTGTGCCCAGTTTTGGTGGCCCGCATGGCTGTGAAACAGCAGTGGCACGGTGGTATGGTAGGCAGCCCTGGGCATCGAACCCATATCCTTGAGCTTGCCATGCAGCTGAGCTGTCGCTAGCCTCAGGCCACTTCTCATAGAAGAGGAGGGACTTGGGTATGGACCCAAGAAGCAGGAACAAGAGGCAAAGAGAACAGCTCAGCTAGAGACTAAGACACATTCCAAGACTAGGAGGTGCCGGCCAGGAGCCAGCCTTCAGGGTCCTGAGTGTGTCCCCTCACTCAGTAGAGGTTGCTGTCACAGTCACACTATGCTTGTCCTGCTGAACCCTGGGAAGAGGCAAAGATGACTTTTCTTCTGCCTCCACTTCTGTAGAGGAGAGGGAAACACTGTGCCCAAGGAACCGCACATGGCAGGCAAGTCCTGATGTCAACGCTCAGCCATCCCGAGCTGCCAAAGGAAGGACAGGAGGAGTCTGTGGTTGTGGCACAGCTCACAGTGTCTTGTTACAGTGAGGCCTAGAGGATGTACCCCAAGTCTAGAGGCGGGGCTCCTAGATGGGGATGTGTTCATGGGGCATGCTGCTCATCAGAGATTAATCCATCAACGAGTTCACAGTTGGATTTGCTGTTGGAAGGTGAGGCCTCGTTAGAGAGCCACTCGCTAGAGGCCCAACCTGAAGGGTGTATTCTTGCCCCTAGCTCCTCCCTCTTCTTCCTCCTGGCTGCTGTGGATAGAGCAGCTTTGATCCACCTCATGCTTCTGCCAAGATGCTTCTGCCTGATACAACAAACCCTGGGCTGAACCTTCTAGAACTGTGAGCCAAGTGGAGCCTCCAATTTCTAAGTTGTGTGTATCTGGTATTTTCCCCAGTGACAGGAAGTGGCTAAGACATCCTTTAGGCAGGATAGCCATGGAGTTCTTGGACATTATCTCATAGAGATATAGGTTCTATGTGCTCCCTGAGTCTAGAAAGGCGTGTCGTGGGTTTACTAATTACAGAAGGGTTATTTGTGGTTTCTGACGCTGATATGCAAAAAAAGTGGCTGCCTGGTACCCCAAATCAGGAATCCTGTGCCAGCCTTAGAAGCAGCTCTGCCAGCAGGGACTATGGTGCCCTTGGGAAGCCTGGGCATAGGATCTAAGCCCTGGCCAAGATATATAAGTAAAGGCATCTGCATGTGACCAGGTCCCCCGGCATCTACAGGAGTTCTCCAGAGAGCAGACTGACAGGAAAGCAAGATGGGCAGAGATCCAGCAAGAGGCTGAGAGTGAGAAGCATGAGGGTGCAGGCCTGAGACCCATGGGCGCTGGGGCAGATGGGCGCTGGCCAGGAAGCAGCTGACTGCAGGCTTGGGCACCGTGTGGCCTCGTTCGCTCCTTTCAGCTGAAGGTGCAGCTCAGTTGCATCGTGCAGAGCAGTCCTTTCATCATCAAGAGCCGTGTGATAACAGGGGCTGCACCCAGTCAGCAGGCCTCCTGGCTGCCGTCTCTGATGAGGCTGACCGGATCTTCTGGTCTGTGAACCAGTGGCCTTGCTCATCCTTAGGGTCACTGACTGCTTAAGCCTCCCCGCCGCAGTCCCAGGGCAAAAGCAGGGCAGAGACAAAGCCTGACTTCTGGGTGCTGGGACAGTCCTGACCTGGGAGCACTGAGGAACCCAAAAACATGTTCACCCCCTGGAATGGTAGGGTGCTGCTCACTGGGGAGCCATCACAACAGGCAAAACCTCATGAAAGAGAAGTCGTTTTAGAGCAGGCCAAATGAAACAGGCACTGGGCAGTCTGCACAGCTCTGCTCCACCCCTCCCCCCTACAGTAGTGGATGACACTGGCCTTGTCCCCAGCAGGGAGAATCACTGTCAGGAGGCACCCTGCAGAGTCAGGACAGCACCACTGCGGGGGGGCCCCAATGAGCACTGCACCATTATGGAGCCTGAGGCAGGTGGAAGGAGGGGCCCGACTCAGCTCTGTGCATCTCCCACAGCAGGAGAGGGGGTGGGAATGGGAGGGCGGTCACCTACAGGGCCCTCTCAGGGGCCAGGCTGTGCGCCTGACACTGACCACACCTGAGCAGGCACTGAGGACGGACCCACGCTCTGCTGCGTCTGTCACAGGGGAGGTGAGAAGGGTGGGGGGTCAGGGAGGCTCTGCAGAGACAAAGGCCTGAGTGGCCCCCAGCCTAGAATTCAGCCATGACATCTGCGGCAGATGACAATGACAATGACAGTGAACAGTGACCCCCCCGAAGGGTATGTGCGTCCCAGTCCTTATACCTGTAAGTATGACCTTAGATGACTGAGTCACAGTAGCAGGAATGATCCTGGGTTGTCCCAGTGACCTTGAGGACAGAGGGAGACTGGGCCATAGTGTGAAAGAACTGATGAGGGCAGACCCTGCCGTGATGTGGCCACAAGCCATGTAGCACCAGGAACCACTGGCCACTGGATGGGGGGGGGGAGGGCACACGAGCCCACCCTCAGTTTGTCATTTCTGTTCTCCAGAAATGACAGGGCTTCTCTCACTTTGTAGGTGGCTGGTTTCTGTGGTCAAAGGACATAAACACAGTGATCGTTCCCACAGCCCTGTGTGAGGACACACTGGTCCCATCTGCAGCACCCTGGGGTCTGCTACATGGTGCATGACAGCCTGGATCACTGGGCACCACCTGAGCTCAGCTAGCTGTCACTGTGACAGCAAGAGACAGAGCCAACCAGAGAGCCAGTGGTAATGTTCTGAGACCCAAGGGGAAACCAGACAGGGATGTGAAAGCCTGCTGAGCAGCGGCTGGGGGCAGTGACGCTGCACAAGAGGACTTCGGGTGCGGTGGTTGATGTGGATCCCCGAGGGTGTCCAGGCAGGAGCTCACAGAGATCTCTGCAGCCAGCCCGGATGCAGCACACACAGACTTGAGGGCAAGGCCCAGGGTCCCAGCCTCCTTCTCCGGGGCACCTGATGCCCACAGCACCTCCACAGCAGATGCTGCCTCTTCCCACTCCCCAGGTTGCTCTGGATGAGTACTGGCCAGGAGCTGCCATCACTGTCTGTGAACACCCTGAGCCCCTGGGGCTCTCATTCACAAGCTGCAGTTCTCTGACCACTGGTTGAATAAGCATTAAACAGTGTGGTGCTTCCTACAGCAAATCCCTGCGCCCGGCTTGAGTCTTTTCCCCAACACGTTGACACTGTGGCTGTCTCCTGTCCTCTTCCTTTTCTTCCCTGCCTCCCTCCATCCTTTCTCTTCTTCCTGTCTTGTTTTGTAACTTGCTTTGGGGGCTACTCATCCCCAACAGGAGCATCTGGAGGACCACAGGGCTGTGCAGGTTGCAAGGACCTGAAAAGACAAAGGCTGCAGCTGCAGCCCTCACAGGAGCCCTGGGAGGAGAGCTGGCCGGGTGGGTCCTTGTGGCCATCAGTGAGCCCTGAGGATGGTGGATGTCACCCCAGGCCCACTCAGCTCAGCATCACTGAGAAAACAGCACAAGAGTACGCATGCCCAGGAGGATGGCGAGGACCGGGTGCGGGGAGCAGGGCTGAGCGCTGTGTGTGGCCCTCTCCCCTCTCCGCCTGCTGCTCTCCTTCTTCCTCTTCCTCCTGCCACTCCTTCTCCTCCTCTTTCTCTTCCCTCTGTTTCTCTTCCTCCTCCTTCTCCCTCTCCTCTGGGCTCACAGGGTTTGCAGACGCTTCGATAACTGGGAAGCCCCAGCAGAGATGGCTCAGGAAGATTGTCTACAGACATGTCAAGAGGTAGGAGGATGGGCAGTAACTTCAACCTGCTACCAATAAACTAGAGTGCTGCCTGCCCGGTCATGCTTACCCGCTGAAGGACAAGCTACTGCACCAGGCACAGGATCCCTGTCTTCCTGAGTCTACAGAGGCAGGGCACCCAGAGTCACCATGTTCCTCTGCACCCCTGCACCCCTGCAGCCCTGCTGCTGACCCTGCCTCCCCTCCAGGCCCACCAGAGTTTGCCCACTCGACTTCTCACAGTGTTCTGTGTGGCACCTCCCCTGAGTCAGGGCAGTTCACCCTAGAGTGTAACAGTGACCTTCAGGTGTGGAGTAACAGCACACCAGATGAGGGGAGTGTAGGAGCCCAGCGGGCACGTGGTGCACATCTCTGCAACGGGTTTCTGGGGGCCTTGGAGAGGCAGCCTGTGTGGACTGGGTGAGGAGACCAGTCCCACAGAGAGCTAGGATGGACACTGTCCTGGGTGGGCCCTGGAGCTCCAGGCCCGCTGCTCTTTGGCTCCAGGCCTTCCCAAGGGTCTCAGCTTCCCCCAAACTGTATTTCTCTGATGACTTCCTGCCTCTAAGACTCTCAGACTTAGATGGAGCCCCGCTTGGGTATCCTAGCATCTCTGGCTGTAGAGGATCCCAGTCTGCTTAGACACCTCCATCACATGAGCTAACCCCCCTAATGAAGTTCCCTTGTCCATCTCCTCTCTGATCCTGCTGGTCCCATTTTTCTCCTGCTGGTCCCATTTTTCTCTAGAGCTCTGACTAATACGAACAGTCCAGTGAATGGAATCGCTCCCCGGGGAGATCTAACCCTCTCTGTCGATGGCGGACTCACCTGGACCCCAATTTTATTATGGTGCTTATTAATACTCACTCAAATAAGATGTGCAGGAACCCGGAGGCTGGCATACCCAGCCCCATCCTTCTCTCCTGAGGCTTTGGATGGAGCTGAGCACCCCCTAAAAGTTTCGTGCTCCTGCACAGGCTGGTGTTCCAGAACCAAGACCCCTGCTCAGAGATGTTTCCCCAGAAGTGCTCAGCCTCAGATGCCCAGGATGGCCGGAAGTGAGCCCTTGAGAGGACCCACACATAAAACCTGGCCAAATGACCCCTTAGGCTGCCCCTTGAGCAAGTCAGGGCTCTGCGGTTCTCCCAGATGCCAGGATGATGAGTGAATACATGGACGAAGACAAACCTGGTAGAGAGAGTGACCTCCACTTCTCAAGAGACTCTCACTGAAGCTTTGGGGGTGCCTGTGTCTCAGAGGACAGCCATCACCCCAAAGTTTAACCAAGCTGAAGGACAGCAGATTGCATGCATTTCCCTGGGAGTCCTCAGGTAGTCCTGCCTCCCAGACCCCTTCCTGGCCTCACTGGTGGTGCCTGGGCAGTCCCATGGAACCATTCTGTGTTTATTTGTGATGGCCTCTTCAATAGCCATTGCCTCACTTCTAGAAATGATAGCTGTGGGAGAAAGAGTGGGAGCATGGGACCCAGCCCCCACATGCCCACCGTCCGGGTTGTGGCTGGGTTCCTGCCCAGGATGGGACACTGGCGTCTACCATCATGGTGCCTAGCGTGGCTGTGACCCAGTCCCTGCTGCAGCACTGGTAGGCATGCTTCCACGTGGCAGGTCAAGATGCACCCAGACGTACCTGGATGGAGCCACCGAGGACCTGTGTTTCCCTCTGAGGGCACAGCCACCATGACCTCAGAGATCCCGCCACCATCCACTGTCCATTGGTGCCACCAAGAATGGAACAGTCACCCTGGACCCCCCCAGGGACAAGCAGTATGCAAGTCCTGACCAAGCCCAGAGCTGCTTCTAGTGAGCATGTGTGTGAGGGCGAGGGTGAGAGATGCAGACATGGGCTGAGCTCGGGACGAGGTCCAGGGATCCAGGCAGAAGGAAGGGCAAGGAAAGGAGGCTTCTTGGGTGGGCCCTGGGCTGCCCCTCTGAGCCAAGGTAGCTCGCTCTGGGCCCAAGTGGGCTGTGTATATATGGCTGCTGTCCTGCTGCCACAGAATCTTCAACGTTTTATATAGAAAGATGTCATCTTTCCCATGAGTCCATGCCCTGGTGCTGGGGCAGCCTGGGGACCCGGTACCTGATGGCCTAGGTCACATTCCACCCACTGCCTCTGTGGGCTGTGCAGCTGGTCGGACCTGCCTCCCTGAGAGGGATGGTGGACACTTGTGCACCTTGCTATGGACAGGGCAGAGGCCCAGAAGGTGGTTCCCCCGGGACACACAGCAACCGGCAGCCACACAGCCAGCTGTGCAGGCATCTGCACAGGACCAGGCCTTGGCCATCTTGTTACTGGCTCCCTATGCACAAAGGGAGAGCTTCTGCCCTCCCTGGCCCTGCCCAAATGCACATTCTCTTTGCTGCCCGGAACCACACAGCCCATGGATCGTGGGCCAGAAAGGGAAACTTTAAATCCCTGCTTAACACAAAGTGATCTCCAGTGCTTTTTTAACAGTGACAGAACGCTCACTGACACAGCCCCCAGCCAATGCACACCCCAGAACTCCCCGTTTGCCTGCCTGGGCCCCTTGCTCCCCCAATCGATGCCCCCCTGTGGGCACTGGACACTGCCCCTCATGTGCCCAGGAGTGGTCCAGCCCTGGGCCCCCTACCCCAGCCACCTGACAGTACTGCCCCAGGCCCGCTGCACAGATGAGGCTGGCCACAGCAGTGGGCATTGTCCCACCAGTGTTGTCTGAGCGACTGAGGCAGGGATGGCATGAGGGCCACCCGGAAATTGCATAGACCTGGCTCTAGATGAGCAGGGCCCAGCATTTCCAGCCAGAGTCCCAAGGCGACCAGCTATGGTATCCTTGCAGACAGTAGCCCTGCAGGGACCATGCTTGGCAGGCAGCTGCTGGGCCTTTCCGCCCCATTGCTTTGTGGAGCAATGAAAATAATAATAATTTCTAAGGCTTTCAGACTTAGCTCCCAAAGTACTTTTCCAGGGACACATGTTGAAAGAACCCCATAGAAAATACGGTCTCCGTGACACAAAACTTCAGACATCCTTGTGATTTAGGGTGCGAGATCGCTAAGGGGCTTCTGGAGGATCCTTCTGCTGTTGTTTCTGAAAATTTCAGAAGAAGAAAATACCTCTTTGAGTGGAGCCTCTGCCAACTGCATTAAAATTCCTGCCTGGGCTTTGCATGGAGCCCGTGTGCTCTGCACGCAGAGCGCAGCCTGCTCGGAGGGAGGATCTGCTCGCCATCCCCCTGCAGGGGCGGGGGGGGGGGGCACCAGGCTGAGCCAGGCATCTAAAGGCGAAGCTGGGTGACAGTTCCATAAGCACAGGGCAGACGGCCTTCCAGGACAGCACCTGAGAAGGGCCACACAGTGCACAGCCTCACCTGAACCTGCACTCTGCCTGAAGCACGTATGGGCTCTTCCTGTGTGCCTGCACTTGCCGGGATCCAGGAAAGAGTGGAGGATGGGTGTTCTGTTCTCACGTTGCTCTGTTCTCAAGGCTCTCTTCCATCCCGACATGGAGCACACAGGCTGGTGGGTTTGCACACAAGGAGTAAATGCATGCACAGTGGGCCTGCCGTGTACCCAGCCTTGGGGACACAGGCTGGGGCTCTGGCAGGATGTGCTTTGGGCTCCCGGATGCTCTTCTTCACACAATCCAGCTCCCTGCTCTGCTTAGAACTTGACCACAGATCACAAAGTAAACGAGGAGGATTGGAGACGCTGGCTCTTCCGCTGAGCAAAGTCAGCGTTTAGGAGATGTTTCTGTGTACTGGGGAGGTTGTGGATGGTGGGAACAGATAAGGGCACTCTTGCTCGTGCTGGGGTTGGGGTGGGGTCAGCAGGGTGCTTAAGCCTCCTGCCTTCCCAGGAGCCCATCCTGAAACAACAAAGAGGAAGTATGTATTTCCGGAAAGCGAAGAGGATGGATGGACACCTACTGTCCTGCATCCAGTGCTTGAACCCTGGGGAATGGGACAGGGCAGGGCTGTCCCCAGAGCAGGTCCTGCCTAGGGCACTCAGGACCTAAGAACAGAGCAGGTGCGGTTGGAGGAGCTTGCTCAGGCCAAATCGCCTCATTGAAGAGATGCCAGGGCCATATGACAGTTCTACTATATCTTATAGGGAAGAAGACAGGACGAGGGGTTAGATTAATACCTCGCCTTTTTAATCTATTAATCTACCACCTTTGGGACATGATTTTAAATCTACTTCAGAGCAAAGTGACTGAAAATCATTCTGGTCTGACAGCTTTAAAAGGTCATGAGTGAAACATGCTAAGAAGGCCTTGACCTCCTGATACCAAATAAGGGCAGGTGTGGGGTGCTCACCTTGTCCCTGCTGGCCCCACATCTTCCAGGAGAGGCCGCTCACGGAACATCACATCCTTCAGCAGACTGGAGGGACAAGGACCCTTGTGTTTACCTCCCACGGGGTAGGAGAAGGGAGAAAGGGAGAGGAGCACTACCCCAGGGACTGGGCTGGGCTGGCAAGACCTGGAACTCACTTCTCGCCAACACTGAGGTTTGGATGACACAGAAGCAAAAGGCACCGTGGTGCTCCTCAGTGTTCGTGGCCTCCTTTATCTCAACCAGCCTTCTCTTCCATCATGACAGCTGCAACAGCCTTCAGTGAGAAAGCCCTGCAGAACGGGGCTCCAGGCCTCCCCCTTCTCAAAGGCGAGCTCAGGAAGCATTTGATGAGTGACTGTGTGAGTCAGCTGTGCTGCTCAGATGGGTCAACTGAGACTCAGGGCTGAGTGTGATTATGGTTGCTTGGATGGAGGCCCAGCTGCCTCTCCATCAGCCACCCCTTCTCCTTAACTCCAAGCAAGTGAAATGACCTTCTAGTCAAGCAGGCAGAGGCACAGAACATGCCAACCCCCAGCCCTCCAGCCCAGGCCAGCAGTAGGTGACTAAGCGCAGCCAAAGTCTCAGCTCCCTGGACCCAAGGGTCCCAGGTTGGGTCTGGGGACTCAGTGCCCACTCTGGAGCCTCCTGAGTCCTTTGTGAGGCCTCCTGGCATGTCCTTCACTCTAACATGCGGCAAGGGTGCTTGCTGTAGCCCAAGCTTGTTCTGCGCCAAACCTGCCAGCTCTACCTCCTGGGCCCTCTCAGCCTGCTAGATCTCTGCTTAGAGAGGACCCCAGCAGCTTGGCCACCCTGCCCTCCCTGAGGCCCTCGTCACAGGCCCCCTGGTGTCTCCTCCAGGAAAACAGGGATCATTACTCAGGCCAATGTTGCCAGGTACCAGGGCACTGCTGCGGGGAAAGGAAGGCTAGGGGCACAGGTGACACAGGACACTGTACCCAGAGATGCCCGGAAAGGGCTCTAAGAAGTGACCACTCACAAAATTAAACCAAACAAACTACAAAAAGTAATAATAGAGAAGGCCACTGAGAAAGATACAGTCTGTCTGTCTCTTTCATTTATAAAAGTATGATTAAAAAATAGTGCTTAAATAAGAAGTTTTAGTTCAGTAAAAGACACATGGCAATAAACCCTCATCAAAATACTCTCCTCTCTTCACCACTTGCATCCCATCCATGTTGCCGCTTCTAGAAGCAGCTCTAGAGCCCTCCTTTGGGAGTGTCTTCATTTGAACGGGCATAGCTGCCTTGATCTCCACAGCTGATTCGAAACTTTCCCCCTTTGTGATCATCTTCTTGGAGGAAGAGCCGGAAGTCACATGACACTGGGACGAGGTGAACGAGGAGTCAGCTGTTCGTAGAAGTCTGCCTTCCTGTTGGTTGGCGCTCAGGAGCAGCATTCATTCTATTTTTGATTTCACTGTGTGAAGCGGGCCTCCTCACGCAGTGGACCCAGCCCAAGTGTTTGGGAACCTCCGCATCCCACCACCCGCAGGAGCGAGCTCTGATCTGCACTTCCTGTGGGTGCACTTCTACCTGTCTGGTTCCTCTCCTCGTGGACGGCATCAGCCCCTGCACACATCTGACTACTGATGTCATGGGGCGGGACTCACCTCTATCCTGAGTACGGAACGCCTTTCCCCTCAGAAGCCATAGACGCACACACGCGCACACACACACATCACACATCCTGAACAGAAGCAGCTGTTGTTCTCGGCCGCACATGCAACCACAAACAGGCCACTTTGGGGAGAGAGGAATTCCACTCCCACCTTGGAAAACTGCTCATGTAGATTATCAGCAAAACTCAAGAAAGCATGGAAGAAGAGGTGGAAGCCTGGGTCCCTCCCTCGGTGCACAGTTGCGGCCATGGGCTGATTTCCAGGAACCTTTGTAGACCACCTCTTGGCCAGTATGAATGTCCTACACAAAACTAGACTCTGGATTGGGCTCCAGAAAGCCGTGGGAGCCGGGCACCAAAGTCAGGAATCCACCTCTGGCTTCAGTGCCATTTGCAAATTTAAAATCACAAAGTGTTCAAATACATACATTATAAGGAGCAACTTGCAACTGTATATGCATCGCGGCAGCTGCAACCTACTCCATTTAAGGTATTAAAATTGAAGCTGATGGTTGAAGCACATTATTCATTACATCAAATGGAGATGCCTTTAAATTTATATTAAATTCAATTTAAATGCCATCAAAACCATGGTTGACAAAGTACTGACAGATGAATATTTTAAAGTGATTCAATAGCAGTAAACTTTATTTTCTTACCTTGAGGCAAGGTGATGCATTTCTATATGCAATAGGTTAAACTGGGCTTGTAGTGACATAGCTTATGATTTCCATAAAGTAAAATTTTATCTTTAAAAAATGATTTTAAAGGATTTAAGTCATGAAGTCTGAAAACATTTCTTCAGGCTTCTTTCTGCTCAACTCATTATTGTATGCTATGAAATCTAATCCTTACCCCATTCTCAAAACATCTCCTGGTTTGGACTGAACAATTAGTCATCTTACAGGTTTTATGTTTAAGATTGGTATTCAGTAATATTTCATCTTGAGTCTTCTACTTTCAGCTCTTGATTGCTAAAGAAAAATGTGTCTTACATAGAAATGCCCTGGGAGTTGGTTTTGAAGGAGTAAATTGTTAGCTCAGTAAGTGAAAGGTTTAATTAACTGATTAGTTAGCCAGCCTATGCTGATGTCCTGAGGAATTATAGGCAAGCATTGGTCCATCCTGCAATGCCCTGATATGAGAATATATGTCTTTGGACACAGAGGATGCAACCAAGCATGCTGCCTTTAGAGAGTATCAGGGATTAGGGATGGACCGGATGGACGACGGATGGATGGATGGATGGATGGATGGATGGATGGATGGATGGATGGATGGACGGATGGACAGATGGAAGGATGGACGGACAGACAGATGGACGGACAGATGGATGGATGGATGGATGGATGGACAGACAGATGGATAGATGGATGGACGGATGGACGGACAGATGGATGGATGGATGGATGGACAGATGGATGGATGGATGGACAGATGGATGGATGGACAGACAGATGGATGGATGGATGGACGGATGGACGGATGGATGGACGGACGGACGGACAGACGGACGGATGGATGGATGGATGGATGGACGGACAGATGGATGGATGGATGGACGGATGGATGGATGGACAGATGGACGGACGGACGGACGGATGGATGGATGGATGGGTAAGTGGGTGGACAGGTGTATAGATAATAACTAGCATATAGATGGATGACATGTACACCTAGAGAGATGATAACCTCTATGCCCAAGCTCTCTGACTGTTGTATCCAGCTTTTCTCAGTGAAACTTTAGAATTCAGGAAAAAGTCCTTTTCTCTCTAGACCTTGTTTCTAGTCTTAAAAGCCTTGCTTTTCAGTCCCTGAGGGTCCACAAAGTCTAGGCAGCACTTACCTTCTGGGAAACACTTCTAGGTATCCTGGCACCTTCGGCTCGTGTCTCTCTAGTTCTCGTCACACTTTTCTGGTGAAGAGATCGCCTCTCCCTGAAGCTGAAGGAGCCACAGTTTCAGAGAAAGGCCAATAAGGCTCATACTCAGGAAGGTGTTGCTCACCGGGGACTTTGTAAGACACAGCCTACTAGATTTGGGGCCAGGCTTTCCACAGCAAAAGCCATGTCTTTGAAGAAGAAGAGGCTGTGCCCCCTGGAGGGAAAAGAGACCTCCACAGCAGGCAGGACAAAGTCAAGAGGCCTTTCCATCAAAGGAGGGGAAGAAGGTCTGGTGTCAGGACACTGAAGATTCCCTTGCTGCTTCCTGCCCCAGATCTCCCTAGAGACAGCAAGCCGAGAGGTGACATTTCTTGTGCTCCAGGGCTGTATGGGGTTATGTCTTAGCCAACAGCTTACCCATAAGAGTGGGCCTTGGGTTTCTGGTGTTAAGGGTAAGAGTGCTCTGACCTCTAAACACATCAGGTGACTTGAAGGTCACCAGCCAGCTGAGGAAAGGAGGGGGAGGAACAGGAGGCAGCTCTTTGGCTTTGCAGAATGCACTATAAATTCAGAAGTAAAAATAACTGTGCACTATAATAGCACCACCAAGGTCCTCCATTTGCTAACTCTTCACAAGATTAATTTCGAATAGAATTACTATGTGATTACACATATTTATACTTTGTCAATGCAAAAAATCAGATAGATATTTTAAAGCAATATTAATATGTTCTACTGAGCATCTCCATATATACACATTTATGAAATGAATTACATGCTTCACTTTATAATTTTAGAATTATCCCAGAATCCTGTGGCTACAGAGATGCTGGAACTTAATCATTCAGAGGAGAAAGAATTTTCCTGCCTATGCACTTAAAAAATAGAAGCCATTGTATTTTCCCACTTTTGGTAAATTGCCTCTAAGCAAGCACGACAAAAGGGAATAGCGCTGTTAGCTAGGCATACTCCTGGGGTGACTTCAGGGCCAGGTGACTTGTGAGCTACCTGGGACCCACGGGGAGCCCAGCCCTGGTCAGACCTGCATGGCCACAGAGAAGCTCGGGGGCACTGGCCTCGGACTCCCACACAGTCTTGGTCTCTAGCTCCTAAGCATCTTGCATAGAATGGAAGGAAGCAGAGTGGTGGCTTCATGTTGGTGTCCAGTGTCTACTCTGCCTCAGGCCTGGAGGAGGGGACAACTTCTCAGGGGACAACTCCAGGAAAGCTCAGTGTGTGCACCTGTATCCTTATGAGGGTGGTCTTGCTGGAACTGGGCAGGAATTTAGGAGGTCAGTGAGGCCAAGGTCAGCAGGCTCCACAGCCAGGAGCTTAGCAGAGTCCAGAAGCTATTTCAGATCGCAGACTCGTTAGTCAGGAGACTACAGGCTCATCATGATCTGCATTAGGTGGGGGAATAGACAAGGCAGGGTTACTGGTTACAGGACTAATGCACAACCCATCGTTTCCCCCGCATGTTTCCACCTAGAAGCCCTTTAGATTTCCAGGGGAGGTGTCCTAATCTACCACAGGGACTGTCATGTGTGGAGGGAACCCCACAGCCCTGCACTGGGACTGTGGGACTGTGGAACCATGGGCAGCAGGGCTGGGGATAAGTGGGCAGAGGTGCCACTGAAGGAGGGTGGACACTGGTGGGCTTTTACCCCACCAGTGGATCCTAAGTTGCCACCCCAGCCATGCATACACCTGTAGCCGCACACACTCTGGTCTGCACGCTCTCTTAGATGGGACACACAGGGAGCACCCTGGAAAAACCAGGCTCTGAGCAATCCCAGTCTCCCTAGAGCCATAACTCTAAGGAGATAAGCCACTACCAGCCAGCCCAACCAGGGAAGGGATGGCCCTCCCCTGGGTCCAGGACAGCAGGCTGAGCACTGTCTCAGTCCCTTTCTGCTGACTGGAACAAAATGCCTGACACCTGTACCTTGAAAGGAAAGTCTCTGGCTCCTGTATTTTGTCTGTGGATCGGTCTCCAGGGAGCAACATCATAGCAACAGGGATGGACAAGGGGAGCCGCTCCCACACAGCAGCTAGGTAGCAGAGAAATAGGGGCAGGAGACAAGGACAGACCCCTCCGGTCACATCCCAGGGGCCACCTTCACCATGGCCACCTCCTATCGGAACGCAAGTCAGTCATGAGCGTACAGACGGATGGATCCACTGATGACCACAGAGCCCCTGAGTCTGACACTTTTGACCTGTTCAAGGAGTTTATAGATCTAAACCACAAGGTCACTCTGCCCTCCATCCCCCAGCTCTCTAGGGGAAACTGGAAGAATGGAGGAGTGGGGGCCTGGGAGGAACCGGAGCAAGCACTGTTTGTTCCCCTTGCACAGCTCATAGGACAGAGGTATTGTCCCACCCACAGCGGGGGTGGAAGGTGAGGGGGAAGGGAGGGATGAGGGGAGGGGAGGAGGGATAGCTGGGGTCTGAGGGATGGTGTGGCAAGGACAGGGCCGTGGCCTGGGGATAGGAAGCAGTGGGTCATCACCTAGGCATGACTGAAGCACTGAAAAGCTGCAGACCCCAGAACCACAGAGCCTGCCCAAGCCTTCTGGATTCAGTTCTTACATGCCAGCCAGCCAGGCACAGGGCCTGGAAGCCCATGCCCCAACCCGGGTCACTGCTGAATTCACCGAGGGATTTAGCCGCAGATACTTACTATGAATTTTTTCTTAAACATGGCTGCTTTATTTTGAACTCTTAAAATTCCTGCAAAGCTTTCCCCTGTTGATCATCCAGGCTTTATGGAAACACAATGAAAATTTCATCACATCAACTGGATACACGTGGAAACAATGGATAATTGAGAAACAAATCTCTTTCATCAAGAACGTACAAAATACACACTATGGCTCACATCTGAAGTGTTCTAAAATCAGGCTTTAAAAGACATCTTAAAAACAATAATTTAGAAAATGTAAAACTGCACCAAGATGTTTGACAGGCAGAAGGGCCCTGGCCCGTTCTCTTCAGGCTTATCCAGAGGATCCTGCACTGACTGCACCAGGCACTGGGGCCCACGGAGTGGCCTGGCTCTGTTTGGTGGCTGCCTCCCCCTGACAGCAGAGGAAAAAAGAAAGGCAGGAGCCCAGGTTACTCTTGAGCTGTGTCCACTTTGTGCTGAAGAGGACTCCTTCCAGGCAGAGGAGACAGAAAGGTCAAATGCAAAGGTAGAATTCTCCTGGGCAGAGCAGTGACTGGCACTGAAGTGGGAAGGAAGTGGAAGGCAGCTTACTGGGGAGGCCGGGTGCTCCTATCCCCAGTAGTCAGGGAACCAAACCACCTTTGGGATCCACAAGGGAGGCTGGAGTCGTTGTGTGTGCCTATAAATCTGGGCACTCAGGGAGGCTGAGGCAGGAGAATTAGAAGTTCAAATCCAGCCTGGGGAAATTAGC
>PVKA01026518.1:0-23916 GCA_004027165.1 Ctenomys sociabilis | reverse complement strand
CCAACTATCTTTTCCTTCTTTCAGCTCTTCTTTGTCACCATAAGCCCTCTGCACATGCCATCATCTCTTCCTAGAACATTTTTCTACTTCTCTCAATTGGTTAAGTCCTCATTTTCCACATCTCAGCTCAATCATTTCATTAGGGAAGGTTTCTTTGGCCTGAATAGGCAACATTGTCTCATAATAACATGTACTTCCCTTTATATACACAGCTGTATTACTTTTAGGCTGTAATTTCACATTAATTTGTATAATTATTATTATTTTTTTGTCTGCCTCCTTTTCCAAAGGGGCAAGAATCTCCTTCCCTCCATTATGCTCCAACCACCCCACACAATTGTTTGGTTTTTTTTGTTTTTTGTTTTTTTGGCAGAACTGGAGATTGAACTCAGGCCCTTGCGCTTGTCAGGGAAGTACTTTTTCCACTGAGCCATCTCCCTGGCCCCAATTGTTTTGTTTTGTTTCTTTTTTGTCTTTTTTGAGACAAGGTCTCACTATACAGTTCAGGCTGGCCTTAAGCTCACTTTGTAGCTCAGGCTACTCTCGAACTAACAACAATCCTCCTGCCTCAGCCTCCTGAGTGCTGGGATTACAAGACTGCGCCACCATGCCCGGCTCACCCCACACAATTGTTGGGTGAAACAATGAGTGAATGAAACCTTTAGTACTATCTTCAAGCTCTTTAAGTTTTGTTTTTCTGTTTTGGCTTCTTTTTGGTTTATTTTTTGTTTTTGGTGCCGAGGACCAAACCCAGGGCTTCCGGCTTGCTAAGCAAGCATTCTACCGCTGAGCCAAATCCTCAGCCCCTTGGCTTCTTTTTGGTACTGAGATTGGAACCCAGGACCTTCACACTGAGCTATACTCCCAATCTTTTGTTGTTGTTGTTGTTTTTTTTTTTTTTTTGTGACAGGACCTCACGAAGTGGCTAAATTGCTAAGGCTGGCTTCACACTGTGATCCCCATCTCAACCTCCCAGAGTTCTGGGATTACAGGTGTGCACCCCAACACCTGGCTGAATTTACTCTTTTTTAAAACCACTCTCAATCCTTTTCATGACAAATCTTCTGCACAAATACCCTATACTTTGCTCACTTTACATCTTGACTTCCCTAATGTGGATCAACCACTGTAACTTGATGCTGTCCTCACATTAATGAAACTGCTCAAATCCAGTGAGCTTTCTTTTTTCTTAATCCTCAATCAGTATCATTCATCTCTATTATGTAATCATTCTTTCTTGAAACTATTATGACCTTCAAACACTGACACAACATTCTATATTTCCTTGTAATTCTGACCGTAACTATCAACTGTTCCTCTGCCCATTTCTACACATTGGAATTCTTTAGCTATAGTTTTAAATCTTTTTAAACTCCTCTATCATCTATTAGCATTTTATTCAAGCTAACAGCTTTATTGCCAAATACCTACTCCTCTCAAATATTTATCTGTAACACAGATTACTCTAAGCTAAGATCTACATTTTCAGATTAATTTTTAAGAATCATCTGCAATGAGTCATGCTTTCAATTCAACATTGTCTGTGAATATGTTACTGAGAACTGATCCAGGGTCTTCACCCTGAGCTACATCTCCTGCCCTTTTTTAAAATTTTCTTTTCTGAGACAGGATATTACAAAATCACTAAGTAGCCCAGGCTGGGTTTGAACTGTAATCCACCTACCAAAAGGTGTGTGCCACCATTCCTGGCTAATAAATATTTTTTTAATGAATGTGTGAATTTTTCAAATATGGAAATAAAGCCAAAAATGATGATGAACAATTGTAATTCCAGCACTAAAAGAGACTGAAGCAAGAGAACCACTGATTTGAGTACTGCAAGGCAACTTAGCAAAATCATAATGAAAAATTAAAAAATAGGCTGAAAAAAATAAATAAACAGGCTGGACTAGAGATGTGGCTGGGTTCAATCCCCAAATAGTATAAGGAAAAAAAACTAAAGTTCAACAAGTTCAAGTAACACATGTATGGGCACACAACTCATAAGTGGTAGAACTAATACATTTATTAAGCCATGTTTGTCCAATTTGTCTAAATCAAAGCCTTGAACATCAATCTGATTTCATGGTGATGAGAACACAGTAAGAATAAAATCTACAAGGATAAGCTGGAGACGTGACCAAATAATCAGATTCTGAAATTTTAAAAGGTAGAGCACTACTCAAAGGTGTGACACACTCTACGAGATCATGGTATGAATAAATAAGGTGAACATCTCTATCCCTGACAAGCAAATTTCTTTAACCTTTCACAGATGAAGTCCACAAATTTTGATCATAACTAGTAGAAATCACATAAAATGAACGAGCTCTTTGATTCATCTATGTCCCATTTTTAAATTATAAAAAAGCAATCAGTTTCCACTGCCCACTGCTCCTTGGTTGCCAGGCACATCTTCCTCACTGACTGCTCTCCAACCTCTTCTCAGCATCACTCATACCAAATACTATAGAAATCAATAAAGCAACAGCTAAAGAAATCAATAAACCAGCACAATGCATGGGCCTATTGGGCCTCCACAATCCTAAATAAGTACTTAAGATCAGAAGTAGCAATAGGAGAAAAAGCAGATTCTTTTTGGAAATCTGTATCTTTCTAAAGAGTAAAAATCCTTCTAGTATCATGATTCTTTAGATGAAGCCAGAATATATATACACACACACACAAACACTCAGTACTATCATATTTTTACCATACTTTTTATCACTGTGCGGTTTGCCATTCTCACATGTTCAGTGGTTGGTTTTAGAGATTACAGCTGACAAAGAACATTTCACTGTCAGTGAAGAAGAAATGAAATAAAACTTCCTTTATGCCAAAGGATAGTATCTTTGAGCTGAGCCTCAGAAACTTACAGATAGACTTGGTGTGGTGGCACACACCACCAGCTCTTGGGAGGCTGTAAACAGGCAGATCACTATGCGTCCAATCTAGTAGTGAGACTCTGAACACTATAGACCCTTCCCTAAAATACAAAAAAAAAAAAAAAAAAAAGAAAGAAGAAATAAACTTACAGAGACATTGTCTCAAAACAAAAATAAAAAGGACTAGAGGTATAGTCCAGTGTCTTTGGGTTTAATGTCTTTGGGTTTAATCCCACTACCATACAAATAAAAAATAAAAAAGTTTCTTTATTGTGTTGAATATAAAATGTTCCCATATTGGAGAGGGGTGCAGTGGTGCACGCTGGTAATCCCAGCGATTGGAAGGCTGAGGCAGGAGGATCACTATAAACTAGACTACATGGTGAGTTCAAGATCAGTCTGTAGGCCTGTAATCCCAGCACTCGGGAGGCTAAGGCAGGAGGACTGAAGGCCTGTAATCCCAGCACTCGGGAGGCTAAGGCAGGAGGACTGTTGTGAGTTTGAGACCAGCCTGAGCTACAAAGTGAGCTTAAGGCCAGCCTGAACTCCATAGTGAGACCCTGTCTCAAAAAGACAAAAAAAAAAAAAAAAAAAAAAAAAAAACAAAAAAAAAACAGTCTGCACTACACAGTGAGACTGTCTAAAAAAATTTTTTTACCATATTGTCACCAGGAAGCCAGGTTGTAACACTACTAGGAACCAGGAACACACTGCAATTTTTTTGTGACTTTCATCAAGATTTTAAATAAGACACACAGACCATCATATAGAATACATGTAGTTTGTTGCAAAATGATAGATTTTTCTGAATGAGAAAGAGAATACAGCTTCAGGCATGAAGGTGGGCAACCATCAAGATGACAATCACACTGAATGAGCCCTACAGGCTACATTTCTATCACTAAGTTGGCCTTTAAGGAATATCCTTTCCTTCTTCAAGATTACTGTTCTTTCACAAGAAGAAATGGGCTGTGTTAACCTAGGAGGTTCTTTTTTTTTTTTTTTTTTTTTTTTGTCTTTTTGAGACAGGGTCTCACTATGCACTTCAGGCTGGCCTTAAGCTCACTTTGTAGCTCAAGCTGGTCTTGAACTCACAACAATCCTCCTGCCTCAGCCTCCCGAGTGCTGGGATTACAGGCATGCGCCACCACGCCCGGCTAGGAGGTTCTTGTTTACTGCACAGATGGTGTTTTCTGGTTAGTTTTGAGGCCTTGAGGTTTTTTTCACCTTTACCCATAATCTGGACTTTATAGGGGCCCTCAGCTTCATCTCATAATCAGAGGATGCTATATTTTCTTGAGCTAAAAAGGTGAAACCAGAAGTTGTGTGGCTTTTAGCTATAATGATTAAGGAATTGAAAAAAAAAAATGAAAAACAACATTTTTCATGTCTTCTTTGCTTTTCAAGTAGCTTCCAGTCACCTGTGTTCAAATCTAATGTCTAACTTCCTGTCAAACAATATGCCCACATTTTTATTCAATTTCCCAGTAATCACAAGACAACAGATCACAACAAAACAGGAAATGCACGGCTTGTTAGGCAACCTTCCTACACAAAGCAGCTACCTCTAGGTATTATATACAAAAGAAACCAGATTTTTCCAAGACTTCTGGAAAAATAGATTTCACAGCATTTCCATAACAGCCAAAAACTCATGAAGAAAACTGAAATTCAATCTAAATTATTCCTGCTATTGCAACCACAAGCAGAAACACAAAAACAATACCCAGGATTTGGAGACAGATTTATTTCCTCAACAGGAATTGATCAGGATCATTTCCAGAATATGAGGCCCCAATTTCTAGTGGTCTAGGACTTTCATATGATGCACAGCCAGAGATAAAAAGGAGGTACAAAGGAAAGACAGCCTGGCAATTCTTCAGGCTCTCTAGCAGAGTGAGATCACTGGTTACTAGGGTAGATTAATGATCATCAGCTCATGAAGGTTGGTGCAATGGTACAATCAGGCACCCTAGGTATTCAGTTATGCTTTTGGTGGTTCCAGGGGTTGAGAAGGTAATTACAAAGCCATGAAGCAGTTACAGAGCTAGGCAGTTTCAAAAGAGTAAAACAAATCTGTGGAGGTTAGAGTCCAAAGAGCGGGGCCCAGGGAGATGGCTCAGTGGAGTGCTTCCCTGGCAAGTGCAAGGGCCTGAGTTCAGTCCCCGGTTCTGCAAAAAAAAAAAAAAAAAAGATAAAGAGTCTAAAGAGTGATTCCTTTGGAAGGAAGGATGGGATAATGACTGGATGAAGGTTCAGGTGGGCTTCTGGAGTGCTAGTAATGCTCAATTCTTAAACTGGGTGGTACCATAGGAGTGTGCTTACTTTGTAATAATTCAGTGAGCTGTACACTTCAGATCTGCTTATTTTTCTGTACATATGTTAAGGTAATAAAAAAGGGTTTTTGTTTTTTTTTTTCTTGTTTGCTTATTATTAGAAGCAGGTCTCACCACTATGTTGCCCAGGCAAGTGAAGCTCCTGCCTCTACCTCTCAGTGAGCTGGAACTATAAGGCATACATTATCACACTCACCAGCAATAAAAAAATAAAATAAAATAAAAATCTACAAATAGCAAATCTTCTCTGACTTTTAATAAAGATGGTCCAGGCACAGCATGGTGCTACATGCCTGTAAATTCCAGCACTCTGGCAGGCTGAGGTAAAAGGATCACCAAGTTAGGCAATCTAAGTGACTTAGTGAGTAGGCAGCTTAGTGACTTAGTGAGATCCTGGCGCAAAATTTTGAAACAGGGCTGGGTTCAGTTAAACCATGGAGTCCAGGGAAATGGCTCAGTGGAATAAGCGCTTCCCTGGCAAGCACAAGGGCCTGAGTTCAATTCCCAGTTCCGCAAAAAGAAAAAAGACAGTTAAAGCATGGGTTCAGCAGCCAGTATCAACAAAAACATAAAAAATGAAAAAGGAGGGCCAGGGAGATGGCTCAGTGGAATAAGCACTTCTTGGCAAGTGCAAGGGTTTGAGTTCAATCCTTGGTTCTGCCAAAAAAAAAAAAACAAAAGAAAAAGTAGGTGGAGATGTAGTTCAATGTGAACACCCTATGTTCGGTCTCCAGTACTGACTACCAAATTAGATAGACAAATCTAAGGGCCCGCAGTACTGCTCAGCGGACTAAGCAATTGTTTAGGTAAACGCAGGGGCCAGGGTCCATCCCTGGTTCTGCATGCCACAACACAGCAGCCCCTGCCTTTAGGTGCAATGGACTCCGGGCGTGGTGGCGCATGCCTGTAATCCCAGCACAAGGGAGACAAAAAGCAGGAGGATCACTATGAATGTGGGCTGCATAGTGGGACCTTGTACAAAAAAAAAAAAAAAACCCTAAGACAAATGTATTAGAAGATATGTATAGCCAAGTACAGTGGTATACACCTGTAATCCCAGCTACTCAGGAGGCTGAGGCAGGAAGACCATGAATTTAAGGCCAGTCTGAACAGCTCCAAATAAAAAGTATGTACATCCAAAATTAAAGATTCTTGCTTAAAAAGTTAGAAAAAGGGCCAGTGAGATAGCTCAGCAGACTACAGCGCCCCCTTAGGCAGGCTTTAGGCAAGCACAGGGACCAAGGTTTGATCCCCAGCACCACATGCCATGCCAGCCCTGCCTCCAGAACAGGCTGAGCAGGCCAGAGTTGGGGCGGCCAGAGTCCAAGGTGAGGTGATGCACTCCTTTAATCCAAGCGCTGGGGAGGCTAAAAGCAGGAGGATCACTGAGCTGCATAATAAGACCCTGCAACAACCAAATACATAAGTTAATAAATTGAAGATATCCCCCCCCTTTAAAAGAAAAAAAAAAGTTAGAAAAACAAATCCTGGCACCACATGCCATGCCAGCCCTGCTGCTGGGCATGCTGAGCCTCAGCTGGCCGCTGAGTGAGCTGGCCACCACGCACACCTGTAATCCCTGCGCTGGGGAGGCTGATAACAGGAGGACCACTACAAGTCCAAGCTATGTAGTGACACCCTATACCAAATACATTTTTTATTTTTTCCCATAATTTTATTGAAAAACAAATAGCAATGAGACAGCTTCAAAGCAAATTAATAGGACAGTTCCAATAATTAATACATTGCATATTGTTTTCTTAGTGGTTATTTGCACAAGATGCAGACATGATATTCTATTTATAAACACTATTAGAACAGGTCTCTGTATGTACTGAATTAAGAGAATGTAGCTGTATATCTATCTTAACTATTCTGAATCTACAGATACAAAAATGGTCATTCAATTATATCCCCCTTTTTTTTTGTTTAGCTGTTATTTAAATATTATAGGTATATGAATTTAGCAAAATATTCCAAAATAATCCAGCAGTCCATATTAGTATTGGGCTTCCCGTATGTCTGGCAATGTCAGAAGTTGTTGACTTGAGTCTTTTATAGCCCAGCATAATAATATAGCTTTACTTCTTATATTTTGTTTTTATACATTTTTGGTTAAAACCAAGATAAAGCAAGACCTATATAATAAGAATTGTAGCTCCAAATACATTTTTTTTTAAAAATGGAAAAAATGCCAGGCATGGTGGTGCATATCTATAATCACAGTAATCTAGGAAGCTGAGGCAAGAGGATCACAAGTTAGAACCCAGCCTAGGCAACTTAGCATACCCCATTTCAAAAATACAAAAAGGGCTAAAAGTCCAATTCATTGCAAAGGCCCTAACTTTAATCCCCAACACTACAAAAACAAAAAGTTAGGAAAAGACAATGCCGTTATTTCCCCATTGTAGGGGGAATTTATTCTGCTTACATCAAATCAAGCCTAACTGCCATAAATATATTCTTTGAGTCTGTAGGATAATAAAAAGACATTTTTAGAACCTTTGTAGATAAGTGACCTGATAAGCACAAGGTCCTGAGTTTGATCCTTGGTACAAATAAAATAAAATAAAATAGAACCTATGGGGCCAGGGAGCTAAAAATAGAATAAGCACTTGCCTGGCAAGCACAAGACCCTGAGTTCAATCCCCAGTACCGCAAAAAAAAAAGAACTTATATAGAGTCAGGGCCACTTATCTAACATAGATCTGTATCATAAACAAACATAGAGAAGGTACTCAACAAATATTTACTATTGTTATACAACCCCAAACTTTGAACAAACTCATACACAACAAAGTCTGAAATATGTAGCACCAATAAATAACATTAAAAGCTTAGTATATCATCCTAAAGAGCCCAATTTACAGAGATTACAATTTTAGAAACTGAGAAATTAGAGACTATACTGCTTAGAAGAAAGTGTATGATAATGAGCATACCAGAGGAAATTGGTCCTTTCCTCCTTGACTCCTGCTGGCTCAAAGGCACAATCAACTTCCAGCTGCCATAGTTAAGTAAAAGAAACCCCATAGCAACTCTGCTTACAAGGACAGAGACCACTAGAACCATGATGTCCTGGAAAGGCAGTGTGGTAGAGGGCAATAATGTTGGGGGCAAGAAGGTTAGAGATTATAAGTACTTAGCCAATACCCTTATGTCTGGAAACTCTAAAATCATTAACCACTCCTACTTACTATAGTGCCTGTAAAACAAAATATATCTTAGAGCTTTCTGTACCTGCAATCAATATGTGTTCTGAATGGCCTATAAGTACTTGAGCCATCAAAGTTTACCTTCTAAGAGTTTCCCAGCAGTACTCTTTCAGTTAAACGGACGGCTGGTTAGTGATAATAAATCATGCCAAGCTTTTTTTTTTCTTTTTTTGCCTTTTTGAGATGGGATATCAGTATGCTGGCCTTGAGCTTACTTTGTAGCCTAGGCTGATCTTTTTTTTTTTTTTGTCTTTTTGAGATAGGGTCTCATTATGCAGTTCAGGCTGGCCTTAAGCTCACTTTGTAGCTCAGGCTGGTCTCGAACTCACAACAACAATCTTCCTGCCTCAGCCTCCTGAGTGCTGGGATTACAGGCATGCGCCACCATGCCCGACCTACCCAGGCTGATCTTGAACCTGGAACAATCCTCCTGTCTAAGTCTCCCAAATGTTGGGATTACAGGCTTGCACCACTATACCCAGTAAGATAATTTTACACTCTTTTTTTTTTTTGGATACAGGGAAATTGAACTCAGGACCTTGCACTTGCCAGGCAGGTGCTTATGCCACTAAGCTATTAAACTTTTTTTTAAGGGCAAGTCAAACTTGGTATTGTTACAAAGTTTTGTTTCATTTTAAAATACAAGTGAGAGGGTGAGACAAAAAGATAAATTCAAACCTGGCCTGAACAATTTACAAAATTTTCCTCAAAATGAAAACTAAAAAAATAAATACGGGGAGGAATACATCTCAGTGCAATGCCCTGGGTTCAGTCACAATTAACATACACACACACACACACACACACACACAGAGTTAGAGTTGTTCTTAATGAATGTAATAGCCAGACTTATGAGAATTTTTTTGACACTGTAAGCAGATATTGAATGATGGTAAAGGTGTTCTAAAAGGAATGTCACCCATTGTTCCATTGTTTGGGTTATTAAACGTGATTCTTTTTTTCTAGTTTCCTTTTTTTTTTTTTTCTGGTACTGGCCAGTGAATATAGAGATTGCTAAGTTACATCTCCAGCCTATTTTGTTTAATTTTCAGAAAGGGCCCTGCTAAACTGCAGAGGCTAGCCTCCTGTTCGAGTCTCCAGAGTTGCTGGCATTACAGCATAGGCCACCATCCTAGCCTTTGACTTGTTTTGGCACAGCTTTAGGTATAGTAATGATATCACAGTATTTTGCTTCCTTAGGAATCAGTACTATATGACAACTACAGTAAATTAAGTTAGGAATTTTCTATAACTTTCATTGTTTTGGTGTTCATGACCAAATTTCTCTAAATAAGCATCTTGAGAATTCAGCCTTTCCATAGTATTTCAGTATAATGCTCACAGTGTAACAGTGCTTATGTAACTGAGCTATGAATTTTCTTCCCCCTCACTTGAACCAAAATTGGCCACACTTGACTTGTTATAAGAAATAGTTTGGGAGATTTAAAAAATAATATATGGCTAATGAAATAAATTTTAGAAGGCACAGAATATCCAGCCAGGGATATAGCTCAGTGGCATAGCACCTGCCTGGCAAGCATGAAGTCATGAGTTTGATTTCTAGTATGTAACAATTAAAAAAAAAAATCTGTGTAGCTTTTTAAACTCTTTTTTTTAATGTTTATTTAGTATAGGATCTACAAGGTCTCACTACATAGATCTGACTCATAGTGATCCTCTTGTTTTCAGCCTCCCAAGCACTGAGATTATAGGCATGTGCCAGGACACCCACGCTCAATAGCCATCTCAGCCCACTCCAAGAGTGGGGCCTGCACGGCACGCTGGGAATCAAACCAGTCTCTGTGTCTGTGTAAGCAGGCACTTTAATCAGCTGAGCTATCTGGCCAGCCCTTGTTTAACTTTTTTTTTTTGGGGGGGGAGGGTTGAACTCAGGCCCTTGCCAGGGAAGTGCTTATTCCACTGAGCCATCTCCCCAGCTCCTTTGTTTAACTTTTTAAACAGATTAATTTTTTTATTCATTGCTCTGTGTGTGTGTGTGTGTGTGTGTGTGTGTTTCAACAATGGGCTTAGTACATGCAAAACATGGGCTCTACCATTGAACTACACCTCCTGCCCTTTTTTATTATAATATATAAATGATAGGAAATTGAAGTAGTTGAGGATGAAATGAAAGGGAAACATTCCTGCCCCAATTTCTTGTTTTTATGTTCTAGTGGTAACTACTGTTTACTGTTCCATATATATTCCAGAAATTTTTATTATTTATAATCATATAGATTATGTGATTGAATACATACAACATTCCTCTTTTTTTTTTTTTTTTATTTTGTGGTACTGGGGACTGAATTTAGGTCCTTTGCACTGAGTTACTTCCTCAATTCTTTTTATTTGGTATTTAGAGACAGGGTCTCACTATGTAGTACAGGTTGGCCTTGAACTTAACTCAGAGCAATCCCTCAGTCTGAGGGATTGAACCCAAAAGACCTTTGCACTGAACTACTTTAGTGCTAAATCACTAAATTGCCTGGGTTGGGTTTAGGGTTATAATCCTCCTGCCTCAGATTCTCTAGTGCTGGGATTACAGGCAACATCTTGAACACTTTTCTTTTTTAGACAAGGTCTCACTACGCAGTTTAGGCTGGCCTTAAGCTCACTTAGTAGCACAGACTGGGTCTCAAACTAACAATTCTCTTGCCTCAGCCTGAGTGCTGGGATTATAGGCACACACCACCATACCCAGCCAAGCCTTTTCCATTTTAAACAAAGTCTCACTAAAATGTTTAGCTTGATTTGGTTTCTTGAGACTGGGTCTCACTATGCAATTCAGGCTAGCTTTGAACTCACTATGTAACCTAGATTGGTCTGGAGGGCTGGGATTACAGGTGTGTGCCATCAGGGCGAGTTTTGAATTTGGTGATTCTTCTGCCTCAGCCCAAGTAGCTGAGATTGCGGGTGTGCATAAATATGCCCCACAACAAGAATACATTTTAGATGAGCCAAAAATACGGAAAGAGAATTTCAGAACAAAACAAAGTGGGAATGAACAAAGCTAGTGCAAAAGCAAGTATCTTTTGTATGCACAGGCAACAATATAGAGCCAAAAAGGAGGGTTGGAGTCAGAATGTTGAGAACATTTAACCTGCAGTCAATAAGACACAACTGAAGAGTGACCAACTAAGGAAATGGTTTTAAATAAAAATATTTGGGGATCCAGGGAGATAGCACGGTAGCTTAAGTGCCTGCCTGGCAAGCACAAGGTCCTGAGTTCAATCCCCAGTACCAAGCCGGGTGTGGTGGCACATTCCTGTAATCCCAGCACTCGGGAATCTGAGGCAGTATTGTTGTTGTGAGTTCGAGACCAGCCTGAGCTACAAAGTGAGCTTAAGGCCAACCTGAATTGCATAGTGAGACCCTATCTCAAAAAGACAAAAAAAAAAAAAAAAAAAAAAAAAAAAAAAAAAAAAAAAAAAAAAAAAAAAAAAAAAAAAATCCCCAGTACCACAAAAAATAAAAATAAAAAGTAAATAAAAAATAAAAATATTTGGGGATGATTAAATTAATATCAATTTCCACATCAAGTTAATTGTTACTTGAACTCTATGGAAAAGTCTATTATTTGTTGTACTCCAAGATGAACTGAAATACATCGTTATAAAATTTCACTATCTAGACTACATTCAGTGTCAATAACAGCAGCCAGCAGTGTTGTTGGACAGAATCCAGCACTAACTGATGCTAGGTGGCATCAGGGCTGCTGGCAGAACTGTGCTTTAACACACCAAGACTTCAGTCTGAATGGACAAAAGGACCATCAACGGCTAGCAACATTCCTACTGTCAAATAAAAGGCAAGACATGGTGTTTTAGGTTCCTTTTATCCTATTTCTATAAGTTTTGCCAGGATGAATATTTTGTCTTTGAATGACTGCTTGCTTCAGAAATTAGAATTATTAGGATCTTTATTCATAAGACAAGGACTTGTTGGTCTCCATTCCCCTAGGTTCAAAAGATGAGAAAGTTGACTAACAAAATGTTAAAAGGGAAAGAAAAATAGGATGTAGCTCAGAGAGTGTGCATGCTCAGCGTGCCTGACACCCTAGGCATGAATCACAACAGAATCACAACAAATAAACAGGAAAAGATGAGCCAAACAACAGCATTTCCAGACAATGAAGGCTGCCAGTATTTAAACAAATGAAAATAACAGAAGTTTTTTTAAGTTTTTTAAATTCAGCTAAATATTAATTTTTTTAATTTAAAAGTGCTCTTTGCCTAAAAAGTCTTCCTAAAGCTCAGTACAATGGTGTGGCAGGAGAGAATTAACAAACTGTCCAAAGACATTACAAAACTCAACCTCTCCCAAATCCTGCTACTCAGCAGTAGGGATCTAAAGCAATAAATAAGCTCACAGCTGCTGAGAGAAAATGTCTTAGTAAAACCAAAGCAAAATTCTCATTAATGAAAAATCAACCATAAAAGAAGAAAAACTGTGTGTCTAATAATCCCCGGAAATTACCAAATCCCATTTTGGGTTAATGCTGATTTAACAAAACAGTGGAAGAGAACAGGGCAAAGCAGTTCCATTTGCCAGCAGCTGGGAAAAACACCGTTATCAAAGAGATCACAAACAACAGTGCCTCTTATCTGAACAGCCAAAAGAAACATGAACTCTTAACTACCTAGAAAAGGTGTCAGGAAAAGGCGCCAGTGAAGGTTGTAGAGGATAAATGCTCTCTCACAATCAAACATTACTGTCCTTAACCTATTTTGCTGAACACAGATATGATAAGCTGTAACCCAAATTTCTGAAGATCAAATTCAACCAGCAATCTAAAGCCTGCTTTTTTTGATCAGATAATCTCTCTAAAATCACCGTCCTTGCATTCATTCAAAACCAGTACTGAGCTTCTACTAAGTCAAGCACTGGGAATACTACAAAAACCAACAAGAAAGTCTCTATTCACATAGAGGCTGGTCCAAACAGCATATCTCATCTTAAAATCCAAAACTCTGAGCTTTAAGATATCATTTTAGATGGGTCAACAGGTCCTCAGAGAAAAAACAATAAATGTCCTTCACGTTGAGTTACTGGTGAAAGCTAAAATAATTAATAAAGTACATCATGCCTCTATGCGCTGCTCCCAAAGGGAGTTTGCCAACACACCCTTCCAAGCGGAATATGAGAGTAATTTAGCCTAGACTACAAGCTGGGACTCAGGAAAGGAGAGAGGTAGAAGGCAAGCAACAGAGAAGTGCAAATGAAGAAATACACTGCGAGAAAGCCTGTGGCTGCTGTTCCACTAAGAGAGACTGATCGAAAAGAACCTGCCACTAAGCATGGAGAAGAATGGGAGGAACCAAACCATCAGCCTTCTCCTAACTCATCCACTCCCAATAGAGAACTCAGTCACTGTTTTTGCCAGGATCTGAGTTTGTCAGCTAACAACACTGCCACACGGCTACCGGCACCGAGAGAGGTAACAGTCCCATGGCGCAGGAGGGAGAAGGGGGGGGGCGGAAAACTTGAAATGTTTACAAATGATTAACATAATTTGTCCCCCAGGGCACGGACGGGAAGTGAAGTTTGGAGGCTGTGGAAATTGGTCGCTAACTGGAAACTCTTGGCGACCCCACCTCCCCACCCCAGTCCCCGCACTCACCGCGCACGCAGAGCAGCGACATGGCGAGGGGAGGCGAGCGCGAGCCGCACCGGGCCGCTCCCTCGTCTCTCAGCAGGTGCCGTAGCGGCTGCTACTATCCGCCCCACGGGTCTGAGTACTCCTCATGGTCCTCGTCGCAGGCAGCGTCCCGCTGCTTCCTCTGACCCCGCCAGAGTTCTCAGTGCGCGAGCAAAGTCAAGAGAGCGCTGAGTACCCGACCGCAAGCGGGAGACTGGGCGCGGCCTCGAGGCGCCATGGCCGAGTGTCTGGATCGGCTAGAGATCCCACCCGTCAATCCACCAGGGATCCTAGTGAGCGCCTGGGCGGAGCCAAGCCGTGACGCCCCGCCTTCTAGCCAATCAATTCACCCCCAGTCCCCCGCCCCGCCCCTCATGAGCACGTAAAGGCGGAGTTCCCTTCCGCTTTTCCTACGTGCCAGATTGAGGGCAGCTCTGCCCACAATTGAGGTTTAAATCTGAGAAGGGAGGGGGCTTTCACCTGTGAAGCTACTAGAAGCCTTCTGCTCCTCCCACGTGGGTGGGACTTCCACCTAGAAATGTTCTTTTCATTGACGAATTCCCGTCGGATTTCTATGAGGTGATTACTCCTTAGAGCTGCACCGGTAGCTGCAGTAATTTAACAAGATCTTAGACGGGCACAGTGAGGGGTTTTTTTGGGGGGAGGGGCTTTGTTTTTTGAAGTACTGGCGAGCGAACCCAGGACTATCATTATACATTCTTATCCCTTTTTTAATTTTTATTTTGAAACAGACAAGTACTCGCTAAATTGCCCAAGCAGTACTTAGACTTGCGATCCTCCTGCCTCAGTTTCCCAGAGTGCTGGGATTACAGGTGTGCGCCACCAAACATACCTTAAAGAAAGTTTTAGTTAGGAACAAGGGGGGGACACTGAATGATCTAATTGTAGCTCCAATATCTGGATTAGTGCCTCAAATATAATAAAACAAGACTGTAGCTATCTACTTAAGGATATAAGAGATAAAAACGTTTTTAAAAAACATTTCGTTGACTTTTTTTGTGCAAAAAAACCCTATGTTGTAGGTACTCTTGTAGCTTGAGTACTCTGGATGAGGAATCAAGTGGGAGTTTTCATAAGATGGTCAGTGAATTCCTGGTAAGAAGACTTGATGAACACAATCTCTTTTCAGAGGTCGGGATCAGATAGTGGTAGGTCTTGTAGAAGGCATCTCAGGTGGCCTTCACAAAGTTGCCCAGACTGGCAATGCAGGTCCTGGCGGAGGTGCAGCAGTCATCAATGCCAGCAGCAGCAGCTTCCTGGGCACAGGTCACAGGCACAATGCAGGGATCAGCCACATCAACACACAACCACAGAGGCCTGTCACCTTGCAAGTACAGTGTGGGGCTTGTCACTCTTGCTCCCTCATCAACCCTTCTGAGTAGAGACATTGTAAAGCTTGGCCAGGATCATGGCCCCTCAGATGGTTGCAACTACCTCCTTGGAGCACTTCACAGCCAGACCAACTTAACCATTATAGTCCCCAGTGGTGACAAATGCCATGAACCTAGTCTGCTGGCCAGCATAAATTTGCTTCTATGTGGGCATATTTTTAGAGCTTCACCTTTGAGAGATGTATCCAGAAAAAGGTCAATCATCTCAGACTCCTTGATGGACAGAGAAAAGATACAAATTTCCTCCAAGGTCTGGATCTCCATGACCTTGACCAGCTGGTCCAGCTTAGGGATTGGAAATGACAATGTACTGCTGGACCAGGGGCCCACTAGTGCACTTGTAGTGATCTTCCTGCCTCAGCCTTGTGTACCACCACACATGGCCAACACTCCAAATTTTAGAGCTGGAATGCTGAAGGAGGAAAATTTTAGTCTTTCCAATGTTAATCTAAATATATAGTGAGAGGCCGGGGAGGTGGCTCAGTAAAATAAACGCTTCTCTGGCAAGTGCAAGAGACTGAGTTCAGTCCTCGGTTCCACCAAAAAACAAAAACAAACAAAATATATAGTGATACCCTGAGGAAGATTTTGAGTAAGGCAGCCTGTTTGCTACAGGTGTCCCCCCAAAGCCTCATGCAGTCTTGGGATGGCTTCTGGAATTTGTGATTGATCACTGTGAGTGTGGATGCTGCACCTGCCCTGGGGCAGGTAATTTGCATTTCAGTGTAAGGAGAAAAGAGGTTAGCTACTCGAGCTGCTGCTACCTCTCCCTTGTGCTCTTGCTCTTTGCTGCTGCCATGAAAGGTTGCTCTCTGCCTTGGAGCCAGCTGAGCATGGACTGAAACCTTCAGTAAGTATGAGCTAAATAAACCTTTCCTTTCTGCAATTTGGGTGTCGGGTATTTGTCCCAAAAATGAGAGAAGAGTAACTAAGACACAGCCTAATAAAGAAGAATGTCTGACCTTGAAGACAAAGAGCATTCTGTGGTAAGAGTTGGAATAGGGATGGAATAGTTAGCTAATTGGCCCAACTGTCCTAAACTATAAAAGCAAGTGACTAAAAAAAGAGTTGAACTTCTGGGCTCTGGGACTTCGAGTTTAGAGACAAGCAGAGCTCTTAAGAAGCCAGAAGTTTTTGTAGAGGATATATCAGCCATCCAATAGGAATGGAAGTCACTTTGCTCCTGAAAACAAGATAGGGCAGTGAGAAAAACAATCTACTGTATTAAAGCTGTGAAAAGCATGAACTTGGAGCCAACTAGATTTATCTAGTGTATTAGCTATTGCCAATGTAACATTACTCTAAAACTTAGGAGCTTAAAACAACAGTTTTTATCTCAGCTTCTGTGGGTCAAGAGTCTGAACACACTTTAATGGGATCCTCTGGTTCAGGGTTTGTCACAGCTGCACTTCAAAGTGCCAGTTTGACTAGGAAACAATCCACTTCCAAGCTCATTCATGTGATTGTTGGAAAGTCAAAATTCCACTAGGTCTGTTGGACTCATTGCCTCAGTTCCTTATCCTGTGTGCCTCTCTAACATGGGCAGCTTGTTTCATGAAAGCATGTGAACCAATAAGGCAGTAGAGTCTACTAGCAAAACAGAAGCAATAGTGTATGGTATCCCAATCACAGAGGTGACATCCCCTAAATTTTAATGTATCCTCTTTATCAGAGGCAAATCTATTCAAGGGAAAGAAATTACTGTATACAAGTGCATGAATATTACCAGGTCAGGATATTGAGCAGCATCTTATCTACTTAATAAGAAGGTTTTGAGATTCAAGTGAAAAATGCTTGTGTGTGTGTGTGTGTGTGTGTGTGTGTGTGTGTGTGTGTGTGTGTGTTTTAGGGAAGGGTCTACAGGGTGTTCAGGATCTCACTACTTGATCAGACTCATAGTGATCCTTCTGTTTACAGCCTCCCAAGAGATGGAATTGGAATTACAGGCGCATGCACCACTACATCCAGCCTCAATTCCCACCTCAGCACACCCCAGGGGCAATGCTAGTATGGCAGGACTGGGGATCAAACCTCAGGCCCCTATGTGAGAAATGCATTTAAAACTGCCTCACACAGGGACCAGGAAGATGGCTCAGTGGAATAAGCACTGCCCTGGCAAGCACAAGGGCCTGAGTTTAATCCCTGGTTCTGCAAAAAAAAGTGTCACATACAAAAAGTCTGAAGCACATTTGTTATTACTTATGCTGTGGGCACTGGGTAGCAGCACACCTAGGTAGTAAAGATGGGCTAAGGAGAACAGAAGTCAGAGTCTGAAGGTGCTAATTCTGGCTCAAAAGCATCTCAGATTCCCAGCTAAAAAGCAAAGTACAGGGCCATAGAGATAGTTCCGTGGACTAAGCACTCACTAAGGCAAGCGCAGGGACCAGGGCTCATCCCCAGCACCATATGCTGGCTACAGAGACCTGGAAGGCATGGTACTCCACACCTGTAATCCCAGTGCTGGGGAGACCAAAAACAGGAGGATCGCTACCAGTTCAAGCTGCTGCGAGCCCAAGCTGTGTAGTGAAACCCTGCACCAAATACATTTTTTTAAAAAGGCAGTCAGAGAACACAGTAGTGTTCTCAGTTACTCTGACACTTCATCAAAATCAGTTATACTCCTCAGCAAGGTAAGCATATATTCAGGAGCAATTCAAACAGCGATAGAAAGCCAGAGCCTCAAAAGCCAGGTTCAAGAGCCAGCCAAATTGCGCAGTGGATTAAAGTGCCTGCAAGCAAGCACAGGGTCCAGGGGTTTGATTCCTGGGTCTGCCGTGCTCTGGGCCTCTGGAGTATGCTGAAACAATTGAGTCTGGGCATGGTGGTGTGCACTTGTAATCCCAGCTCTTGGGAGACTGTAAACAGGCAGATCACTATGAGTCCGATCTAGTAGTGAGACCCTGAAAATCCTGTAGATCTTCCTCTAAAAATACAGAAAAAAAAAAAAAAAAAAGGCCAGGCTCGAGTGGCACAGGTCTGTGCCAGCTACTCAAGAAGGTGAAGCAAAGGAACTCCTGAGCTGAGAGTTCAAGGTTAGCCCAGGCAACATAGTGAGATCACATTGAAAAAAACAAAAAACAAAAACATGGTATTGCACATATATATAATGCCAGAACTCAGGAGGCCAGGCAGGAAGATCACAAGTTCAAGGCCAGCCTGGGCTACATAGTAGGACTCTGTCTCAAACAAAACAAAACAACTTGGATAATTGGAATCCACAGCCCATCCATATATCTTACATTAGCAAACTTTTAGTAGGCTGCCATCACAAACAGAACAAAATGAAAAGCAAAATTAAAAAATGTTTAAAAATTTAAAAAAAAAGAAAAGCAAAATAAGAGCTGAATTGGGTTTCCCAGGTTTAATATTTCTTGCTAAGCTGGGCGTGGTGGCGCAGGCCTGTAATCCCAGCACTCAGGAGGCTGAGGCAGGAGGATTGTTGTGAATTCGAGACCAGCCTGAGCTACAAAGTGAGCTTAAGGCCAGCCTGAACTGCATAGTGAGACCCTGTCTCAAAAAAAAAAAAAAAAAAAAAAAAAAAAAAAAAAAAAAAAAAAAAAAAAAAAAAAAAAAAAAATATATATATATATATATATATATATATATATATATATATCTTGCTAAATATAACATACCAGGGTGAAGCTAGGCTGGACTTTAGAGATCATCTCTTACAATACAGACCTAAAAATAAGACATAGAACCCACACATGTAGGAATGGTACATGCCTGTAATCCCAGCATTCAGGAAGCTGAGGCAGGAGGATCACTAAGAGTTCAAGAACAGTCTAAACCACAAACCAAGATACTGATTCAAAAAACAAATAAAGAAATAAATCTTGGGGGAAAAAAAAGAATCCACTTGTGATGGCATATGCCTATAATACCAGCACTTTGAGAGGCAGAGATAAGAGAATGAAAAATAAAACAAAAACAAAACAGAAGATATGAAAGCATGAATGATAGAACCATTAATTTGCAAAGAAGATGCATTATCTGGCCTCATGATAGATACAGGAGGCAAACATGATTCCTGGGGCAGTAGAATTGCTAGTTTGGGCCCAGGAAGAGTAGTATAGCCAGTCCCTGTGTCAAAATAAAAAATAAGGGCTGGGGAGATAGCTCAGTGGTCTAAGTGCCTGCCTGGCAAGCACAAAGTCCGGAGTTCAATCCCCGGTACCGCATGCCAGGCCAGCCCCAAAGTCCCAAGTGTGCCCATGCCAGCCTTGATGATGCACCCTTGTAATATTAGTGATGGGGAACCTAAGACAGCAGGATCACTACGGGTCTGAGCTATGTAGCAAGACCCTGTGCCAAATAAATATATACACTTTTTAAGAAATTAAAAAAGGGCTGATTAAATGGTTTATACCTAATCTTGGGGTAGACATGTCGGTCTTTCTCTCCCCACTCCCCAGTAGGACAGACTCAATCCAGGGTCTTCATACTAAGCTACGTGCCCAAGCCTGTTTATTTATTTATTTATTGCTAACATGCTGATGCACACCTGTAATCCCAGCACTCAGGAAGCTGAGTCAGAAGTATCATTGTGAGATCAAGAGCAGCCTGGGCTACAAAGTGAGCTCAAGCTTAGCTGAAATGCATAGCGAAAGCCTGTCTCAAAAAGACAAAGACAAAAAAAAAAAAAAAAAAAAAAAGACACATAGCATTAAGTTAGAACAGACTCTTTTTTATTTTTTCTACCAGGAATTAAACTTAAGACCTCATGCTTGCTGGGCAGGCACTGTGTCACTTAGCTATATCCTTGGCAGCATTACTTCTATTTAGTTGCATATTTTTATTTATTCCCACACCTAATATAGAACATAACCTCTAGAGAGAAGGCATGTGTCTCTCTCTACTAGAAAACATTATTTAACACCTGCAAATATGTACAACACTGCCAGATATCCTCTCAGTTTTAGTATTGGACTCTGTCAAGAGCAGAGATCAATAAACATTTTTCTGTAAAGATACTGTGGTATACCTGGGCATGGTGGTGTGCTGTAATCACAGCACTCAGGAGCTGAGAAAGGAAGATCACTAAGAGTTTTAGGATCACCTGGGCTTCATCCTGAGTTCAAGGCCAGCCTGCACTACATAAGAGACCCTGTCTCTTTATGAAAAAAAAATGGAGACAACCCATTCGAGTTCCCCTTCTGTTCCTCTCTTCAACAGAAACTTTCTTTCCCCCAATAAATATTCTGCCCAGCAGAACAGGGGAGAGTTTTAAAGCCCCTTTAAAGAGATTGCTCAGGCTACTCTAAAGTAGAACAAGAGAGAGAAAACAGATGTGGTAGCTCATGCCTTTAGTCCCAGCCCTTGGCAGGCTGAAGCAGGAAGATCACCATGAGTTTGAAGCTACTCTGAGCTACGTAGTAATCTCAAAGTTAGGCCAACCTGCTCTACATAGTGAGACCCTGTCTCAAAACACACACACACACACACACACACACACACACACACACACACACCAGTGTAATAGTGACACTGGAGAGACTAGAAAGCAGTTACTGCTATCTAGGTGTGGCCTCTTTTTATTTTTTTTTTTCTTGTATTTTAGGGAAGGGTCTATAGGGTCTCACTACTAGATTTGACTCTTAATGATCTGCCTGTTTGCAGCCTCCCAAGAGCTAAGATTACAGGTGCATGCCACCACACCCAGTCTCAAGTGCCATCCCAGTGTGCCCCTGGGGGTGGGGCCAGCATGACAGGCCTGGGGATCAAACCCCCAAGCTGAGCTATTTGGCTGGTAGGCATGGCCTCTTGAAAACATTTTTTTTCACTAAGAATGATGGGATTTTTTTTTTTTTATTTTAGTACAGGGTCTACAGGCCCTCACTACACAGTTCACACTCATAAGTGCTGAGATTACAGGTGTACGCCATCATACCCAGTCTCAATCGCCATCTCAGCATGCCCCAGGGGCAAGCCTGGCACAGCACGCCAGGGATCAAACCCTGGTCCCTGCACCTACCTAAGAAGGTGCTTTAGTCCGCTGAGCTATCTGGCCAGCCCCCAAAGGATGGAATTCTTTAGGGAATTTTGTTTGTTTAGAGCTCAAAGTATCATTAAAATAATTGTAAATATTCTCTGATAATACTAACTATATTGCTAACCTATGTATCATTTTTTTTATTCCATTTTGGTACTGGGATTGAACCTAGGGCCTCACACTTGCTACCACTGAGCTACATCCACAGCCCTCTGCACCTCACGTTCAAAAATATCTGTTCAGTCAGGCATGGTGACACACATCTATAATTCCAACACTCAGAAAGCTGAGGCAGGGGAGTTTCAACTTCAAGAACAGCCTGGGATATATAGTGAAGTTCTGCCTTAACACCCACCTCAAATTCTGTCCATACATATGGAGAGGTACTACTAGACCCCTGAATCAATGTGTGAATGTGGGAATTAATAGAACATATTCGCCACTTTGTTTTTTTACCGGAATCAAGGATTGAACTCAGGCCCTTGTGCTTGCCAGGGAAATGCTTATTCCACTGAACTATATCTCCCTGCCCCTATATTCGCCACTTTGGAAAACATTTATAACTTTTCATTTTTAACATTTATAAATTAAATTCTTCTTTTGATCTTTGCTAAAAAAAATTACAATGAAACAAGACATTGTGGGCAGGGAGATGGCTTAGTAGATAAGCGCTTCCCTGGCAAGGGCAAGGGCCTGAGTTCAATCCCCAGTTCTGCAAAATAAAAAAATAAATAAAAAAAAAAAAAAAAAAAAAGACATCGTGGTATATGTGGTATATACCTATAATCCCAGCACTCAGGTGGCAGAGGTAAAAGGATTGCCAAAAATTCAGCTTGATGCCAGTCTGAGCTACAAAGTGAGTTCTGGTTCTGTAGCAAGATCCTGAGTCAAGTGCCAGCAGGATAGCTCGGCAGACTAAGTCCAGGGCCTGGGATTCAATCCCTGACACCATGGGCCTGACCTGGCCAGACCCACCCTTGGACACACTGAGCCAGCCACTGAGTCCATCGTGGTGGCCCGTGCCTGTCATCTCAGTGCTGGCTGGGAAGATAGCTTAATAGAATAAGCACTTGCCTGGCAAGCACAAGGTCCTCAGTTCAATCCTCAGTACCACACAAAAATAAATAAATAAATAAAAAATTCAGCGCTGTACCAAATATGTAAAAAAAAAAGGCCATGAGTCAAAAAAAAAAAGAAAAACACAGTCAAAATTCAGTTCCCTTCAAGGCCAGCCAAATAGCTCAGCAGATTAAAGTGCCTGCAAACAGGCACAGGGGCTGGGGGTTCGATCTCTGGGCCTGCTGTGCCAGCCCCATCACCCTAGGGTTCACTGAGATGGCAATTAAGACTGGGTGTGGTGGTGCATGCCGTTAATCTCAGCTCTTGGTAGCCTGTAAACAGGCGGATCACTAATCTAGTAGTGAGACCCTGAATACTCTGTTGACCCTTCCACAAAAATATAAAAAAGAGAAAAGAAAATTCAGTTCTCTTCTTTATGAACCTGAAGAAAATTAACCCCAACTGACTGATTCCATGCATCAAAACACACAAGATAATCTTTCAACTAGGGGAGGGTAGGGATGGGAGGGGAAATAGGAGTAGAGAGGTGGGTGATGCTGTAGAGGTCCTGTCTGGTAGTCAAGGCACCCTCAAGAGTTCTCTGGCACACCCTGAGGCCTGATCCCACTTCCAAACACAGGCAAATACAATATTTATACACAATATCCAGGACCTCCTTCAAACAATGCAAAATAGGTATAAAGTAGAACCCCAAGTCTCAGAGTTCATTCTGTTTTCCTGCCGAACTCTAAACCTTGACTTTGGGGCCAGGGAGATAGTTCAGTAGAACAAGAGCTTCCCTGGCAAGCACAAGGGTCTGAGTTCAATCCCCAGTTCCACAAAAAAATAAATAAATAAAAATAAAATTAAAAAATAAACCTTGACCTCATAGGTTACACAAAATCTATTACAGATGATTTCTAAGAGGTAAAATAGGGGCCCAGAAGATGGCTCAGTGGAATAAGTGCTTCCCTGGCAGGCACAAGGGCCTGAGTTCAATCCCTGGTTCTGCTAAGAAAAAAAAAAAAGGTAAAAAATAAATCTACAGCATAAGGGAATATATTTGTTACCTCAGTAATAGACAAAGGTGTTGTGGGGGTTTTTTCCCCTTTTTTTTTTTTTTTGATAGAAATTGAATGCAGGGTCTCATGTAAACTAGGCAAGTACTCCACCACTAAGACACAGCTCCAGGCAATAGACGAAGATTTCTTAAACAGGATATAAAATGCATTAACTGAGGCAGGAGAGTAGGGTATCACAAAGTGGGATCACGGGTATGCACCATCACTGGGTAATATGGCTATTTTGACAATATCAGTTCTGCTTATCCAGGAACAGGGTATATTTCATTTTCTGATGTCCCCTTCTTCTTTTTG
>PVKA01026517.1:0-31636 GCA_004027165.1 Ctenomys sociabilis | reverse complement strand
TAGAACTGATAGGGAAATTCAGTAGCATAGCAGGATACAAAATCAATACGCAGAAGTCAATAGCATTCCTCTATACAGATAACAAACACACTGAAAGGGAAACTATAGAAACAATACCTTTCACAATAGCACCACGGAAAATGAAATACCTTGGGATTCACTTAACCAAGGAAGTCAAAGATCTTTTCATGGAAAATTACAACATCCTAAGAAAAGAGATTATGGAGGATTTCAGAAAATGGAAAGATATTCCATGCTTCTGGATAGGAAGAACCAACATCGTGAAGATGGCCATGGTCCCAAAATTCCTGTACAGATTTAATGCAATCCCTATCAAACTGCCACCAGCATACCTCCCAGATATAGAGAAATCAATCCTAAAATTTATTTGGAACCACAAACGATCTAGAATAGCAAAGGCAATCTTGGCCAATTAAGACAAGGCAGGAGGCATCACAATTCCTGATTTGAAATTATACTACAAAGCCACTGTGATAAAATCAACATGGTATTGGCAACAAAATAGACCTGAGGATCAGTGGAATAGATTAGAAGATGCAGAGGCATCTATGAAAACACTCAGCCATCTTGTGTTCGACAAAGTGGCTATACAAGCTCACTGGAAGAAAGATAGCCTCTTTAACAAATGGTGCTGGAAAATGTGGCTTTCTACATGCCGAAAACTACAACTTGACCCAGCTCTATCACCATGCACTAAGGTAAAGTCAAAATGGTTTAAAGATCTAAACGTTAAAACAGAAACACTCAATCTCCTGGAAGAGAAAGTAGGAGGAACTCTTGAAGACATAGGGGTCGGTAAAGAATTCATGAACAAACACATATTCGCACGAGAAGCTCTTGAAAGAATCAACAAATGGGATCAAGTCTTCTTACGGAGCTTCTGCATGTGAAAAGAAATTGTCAACAGAGTGAAAAGACAACCCACAAACTTTGAAAAAATCCTAACTAATAAGCAATCAGACAGAGGACTACTGTCTAGAATTTATAAAGAACTAAGATATAACAGGGCCCCCAAATTTAAAGACCCAATTCATGCTCTGGTTTCTCTTCAGATCGTATAAATCTTTCGCCTTTTAAAGACCCAATTCAGAAATGGGCATCTGAGATGAATACACACTTCTCAGAGGACGAAATTAAAGAAGCAAATACATATATGAAAAAAATGTTCCACATCTCTAGCCATTCATGAAGTGCAAATAAAAACTACACTGAGATATTATCTCACTCCAGAAAGAATGGCTATCATAAGGAAATCAACCAACAACAAATGTTGGAGAGGTTGTGGGGAAAAGGGAAGACTTCTCCACTGCTGGTGGGAATGTAGACTGGTACAGCCATTGTGGAAGTCAGTGTGGAGACTCCTCAAAAAAGTAAGACTAGAAATCCCATTCAAGCCGGCTATCTCCCTACTGGGAATTTTCCCAAAGGATCTGGATACATTGTATCATAGCGATATATGTGTACCTATGTTTATAGCAGCGCAATGTGTGATAGCAAAATCTTGGAAACAACCAAGATGTCCATCACATGAGGAATGGCTGAAAAAGCTGTGGTATTTCTATATAATGGAGTATTACTCAGCTATTAAGAATGATAAGTCTGAAGCATTTATACTGAAGTGGATGCCACTTGAACATATACTCATAAGTGAAATAAACCAGACACAGATATGTAAATATTGTATAGTCTCCCTAGTATAACAAGCGAAAAGCAGAAATACAAAAGGTAACGTACAACAAGTAAAATCTATTGAGTCAGATAAGGCAAAGTGAATGGCATATGCTGCAGGATACTAATCAGCTTTTCTTCTAGATGGTTAACAACCTTAGATTACAAGTCAGAGTTGGAGAAATAGAAGAGCCACAAGGCCAGCCAACATTTTGGCCCTAGCCTTTCAAGGTCAGTGAAGACTCAGGACATAGGAGATCCTGTACTGCAACATCATGAAACTCAGGTGAGCTCCAAGTTTTCTGAACAAGGAGATTATGGAGCCACAGAGGAGAGATTGAAGTTCTAAAGTGTGCCCGGGGAGAGTCACATGAAGAGAAAACTTTCTCTCAAGCTCTCAAAGAGAGCAAACTGGTCAAGCATTGGCCGTGACTCATCCACATGGATGACACAGACAAAGGAACTACAGAATAATGTACAGAACTACAAGATAAACCCTGAGAGGACTTCACTGACCACATAAGAAATATAAAGTTCATGTGTTGGTATATAAGTCGTGATCTACCTAGGTCTTAGCCATCCAGCAGAAAAGTATAAAAATGAAGTATACATCGTGAGGCCATAATATTAAGCTGAGCTGTAAATGGCTATGGTCGACAATTTCTTTGAGTAACTCACTATGGTTGTAGAATGCTGGACGGTGTTGGATTGTGTTGTCAAGTTCAAGCACCTAAGTTAGTTGAATGTCAATGGAATGCCCACTTTTGACAGGTGTAGACAAAGGAAGGGGTGTAGAAAGAAAAATTCATGATGTGTGTGTATAGACAGTACAGTTGGGATAGATAACTCTGTGCTTCTACATAATTCTATGAGAAGCAAGATCTGCACTAATGGTGGTTGGACAGGATATTATGTCAGCTTCTAGTAGTATGGTCGTCCACTAGGAAAATAATTATTGAATTTTTTATATAATTCATGTATAAAAAATAAGATAATTAAGCAGCTACACTCTTAATTCACTGATAAGAGATATCTGCTAAAATAATCTCTGTAAATATAATATCATGTATGCACCTTGTACAATACCAAAACGTTATGAAAACAGTTTGCAATGTATTAGTTTATCGAATCTGTATTGTTAAGGTGTCTTGAAACTGTCTGAGTGACATTTGTACTTCAATAAAATGAAAGAAAAAAAATAAAGAAAGAAAGAAAAAAAAAGAGAAAAAAAAAGAAGCTACTAGAATTGATACACAAATTCAGTAGCATAGCAGGATACAAGTCAATACTCAAAAGTCATTAGCATTCCTCTACACAGATAACAAACACACTGAGAGGGAAATTATAGAAACAATACCTTTTACAATAACACCAAAGAAAATGAAATACCTTAGAATTAATCTAATTAAAGAAGTCAACGATCTTTTCAAGGGACACTACAATACCCTTAAAAAGAGATCGGAGTAGATTTCAGAAAGTGGAAAGATAATTCCCTGCTCCTGGATAGGAAGAACCAAAATTTTGAAGATGGCCATACTCCCAAAATTGCTGTACAGGTTTAATGCATTCTCTGTCAAACAAGCACCAAAATACCTCAGAGACCTAGAGAAATCATTCCTAAAATTTATTTGGAACCACAATCAACCTAAAATCGCAAAGGCAATCCTGGCCAACAAAGACAAAGCTGGAGGCATTACAATCCCTGACTAAAAATTATACTACAAGGCTACTGCAATAAAATCAACATGGTACTGGCAACAAAACAAACCTGAGGATCAATGGAATAGATAAAAAGATGCTGAAGCCTCTACGAGCACACTCAGCCATTTTACTCACTAGAAGAAAGACAGCCTCTTTAAACAAATGGTGCTGGAAAAACTGGCTCTCTACATGCCAAAAACTCAAACTTAACCCAGATCTGTCACCATGCACTGAGTTAAATTCAAAATAGATTAAAGTTCTAAACATTAAAACAGAAACACTCAATCTCCTAGAAGAGAAAGTAGGAGGAACTCTTGAAGACAGGAATAGTCAAAGAGTTCATAAACAAATACATATTGGCATGGGAAACATTCGGAAGAATTAGCAACTGGGACCTTCTCTTATTTACAAGTTTTTCCACTTCAAAAGAAATTATCAACAAAGTGAAAGGACAACCCACAAATTTGGAAAAAATCTTGACAAATAAGTATTCAGACAAAGGTCTGCTCTCTAGAATTTATAAAGAACTAAAACACATTAGGGCCCCCAAATTTAAAGACCCAATCCGGAAATGGGCATCCAAGATGAACACACACTTCTACAGCCATTTCTTAACCCTTCTGAAGTCTGTGTCAGAGTCTGTTAGCACTCTCTGCTTGCTCAGTGCTCACTGTGAAGCTACAGTCGCCCTGCCGGGCCTCCTGACCCCTGTGGAACTGCACTTCCTGGCTGGCTGGGACTCTCCAGGTGCCTCTGCAGCTAGGGCCAAATCAGTGCCTCCAGGAGATGGAACTTCACCCTCTGAGTTCCTTCTTCCATACCCTTTGCACCACCACATGATTCTGTATGATCCAACGATGTCGTATCTATGCCTTTATCTGTCATTAATTTAAATTCTGGTAATTTTAGGTGCTTAATCTCACTTCAAACTTTAGCCGTGGCTCTTGCTGTGCATTTCTTAAAATTCTGTGAAACTTTGTTTGAATTTAGCAGTGTGAGGAGGGCCATATCCAAATATGAAAAAAAGATAAAGTTCTGTTCATTTGGCTTTTTTCAGAAGGTTTGACTCTGTAAAGTGAAAAATATTTTTAAAAGTATTGTTTTTTACATTAATGGACTTCAAACTGATAAAACAATAGAGGATCATTTTGTGAAACTTCAACTTCTTCTGATCCGATTGCTAATTACTAACTTTCAAATCAACATCCTAACTGTAAAATGAACAGTAAAATCAAAATTTGCCTAGGATTCCTCTTTATTTTATAATAGCAAAAATTTGACCTAAAACAATAGTAAGAAAGTTGTACGAAAAAGAGACAACATGATTGACACATTCAAATATTTTCATTGGCCTGGGCTGTGACTTGAAGAGACTCAGAAGGAAGAACTTACTTGACTTTCACTTGAATAATTATTGCAAAGGTGTCTGCATAGGGCCTAGACCTCCAGCATTCCTGAGAACAAGCTATTCCACAAAAGTTCCCAGGAATTTTTCCCCTGTAGTGTTCACTGTGAACTTGGAAACATGGTTTCAGTCTTTGAAAACTATAAATTTATGCTCATTCACTGGTACACATTTCTCACTGAACTACAAGAAATAAAAAGTGCTTTAAATATAAGCACCAGAGATGAGTAGAAATTCATAGCCATGCAGTTCAGTGATGCAAAGCTATATTAGGATCACAGGTGAAAATAAAGACTTGGAGAGGGACAGGTATGCATTTTAGCTTAGAGAATGAAAATTGCCTGGAGTTTGAATGAATAAGTCAAAATTTAAAAGCCACTTACCTCCTGGCCCATTCAGCCTGCTACTCCTCAGAACTGGCCCTCCTGGGACTAAGGACCTGGAGACCTGCTGGCGATGAAAAGCCTGCACATCACTGTAGAAAAAAGTGAAAAGCTGTACTGTTTGTGGCCAAAACAGACTGCACTGGCTTGGTAATAATAACAGCAAGGGTAACTTATCTGTGGTTCATATTACTCTACAGATAAAACGCAAACACTAATATAAATAATGAGGCTATGTTCTATGAGCTCTGAGGTCGAACTTTCTGGGCTTCAAAGCTAGAAGGAACTAGCCAACTCACCTCACTTTCCACAGAACTCAGTGAATGTAAATCGTATTTATCTTGATGAGTATAAGCAGATCTTGGCATTACCAGCAATGGGTGCCACCTGATCTGAATTCCAGGTGGCCCTACCAGTCACTGTTACCGCCTGCCTTTCCAGGCACTGGATTGCAGCTCCGTTCTGCCAAATTCTCTGTCCCATAGGCCCTTCAGGTTGCTAATTCTCCCATCCATGCTAAATGCCATGATAAATATTACACAAGTCATTCTTTTCCCCTACGCATGACTTCAGGGCTTTTCTCCCACACACAGCTTCACTGCCACCCAGTTCTCCCTTCCATTTGTCAGTACTCAACTTTGATGACTTGTGCATCTCTGTGTGCTCCACCCAACACCTGTGGCTTGGTAAAGAAATATACCACAGTCCGACTCCTCTACTTAGTAATTGCTAATGAGGAGATTCAAGTTCACCGGAAATTCTGACATCCCTATTCTCCACATTTCCAGAATATTTATTGTCCCAGTGTACCAGAATTTAATTTCATACAGATTTTCACATCAAACCATATTGAGTCCATCTTCAGTCTCACATCTGATCACCTTGTCCAGACAGCTCACTCCAGTTAACCTCTATCTATCTTCACCCCAAACTTTCCAACAGCTTTACTTCCCACCAACCTATCAAAATTCCACCTCAATGTCACAGTGGTCACCATGGTGCCAAATCCATGACAGTGTCCTGGCATGTGACCCAGCTGATCAGCCCTTCTCCTTAAAGTTATTTCTTCATTTGACTTCAAGGAGGCTTGATCCCCTGCGTCTTGGATGCCTGCATTCCACACCACCGGTTCACTTTCTCTTCTCTCTGTTGCCCTTTCTGTGGAGAATCCTTGCTTCTTCCCTTGTTCTCCTGACATTCACTCACCCTGTAACCTCCAACCTTTGGATCAGGTATAATTTACATGCTGAATCCTTCAGAATTGATTTTGTTCCTAATTTAATGTCCTTTTCAGCACCGAGATTAGTATGTTCTTTGGTATGTATACTCTGTGGTAGAAACTTAATTTCAATCCCATTATTTCTTAAGGATGGATTTCTCCTAGGTGTCATAAAAGAATCACAGTGACTCTTTAAATACAAACTATACAACAGCAAAACCACATTGCCATCGCACTCTTGATATTTTTCCTTTGCTTCCCCCACACTCATCCTGTCATGGCACTCTCTGAAGCACTCTGCAAGTCTTCCTTCATTAATATCTTTAGTTGCATTATTGTTTGCTGCTTCAATGCCCTGAATTCATGCAGCACATTTACCTTTCATGTTCATTTGGACGTTAGGAAAATCCAGACGTCTCTGAGTGGTTGGCCTAAAGAATGAGGCCAAGGGTGCACTGCTCCATATTTATAGCCTGCAATTTCATTAAGGTAGTTCATCATATGTTTTTGGTAACTATGTGTGATGTATAGTAATTGTATTCATTTAGAAGAAGTGGTCCATATGCATGTCTCCTCTTAATTGTTTTTTTTAATGAAGGGTCTACAGGGTGTTCAGGTTGGCCTCCTAGTGATTCACCTCCCAAGAGCTAGGATTACAAGCGTGCACCACCACGCCAGTCTCAGTTGCCCTCTCTGGGTGCCCTGGGGGTGGAGATGGCAGGGCAGGCCCAGGGATAGAATCCCCAGCCCCTGCACCTGCTTGCAGGCACTTTATTCTGCTGAGCTATTTGGCCAGCCCTTCTTAAATGTTTTTACTTCCCTTTTCCTCCCCAGCTATCTTTACACCCTCATTCCCAGAACCTCTTCCTATTTCTACAAAACCTACCTTCCCTTTTATTATTATCTCTCTTTATTTTGTTCTTTATATATTTTGTGTTTGACATATAAGAAAAATTTTGGATATTTAACCTCCCATGTCTGATTTATCTACTTAGCATCACAGTTTCAAAATCTAAATGAGTCAAACTTACTCTTTTTTCTGATTGAGTAATATTCCACTGGTGTATACATATATCACATTCTCTTTACCAATTCATTTGTTGATAAGCACATAGGCCACATTCGAGATGGAGTTATTGCAATCTGTAATGCTACAGTCGTGGGTATACCTGTATCACTGTAATAGAGGATCAGTGATTCTTTCAGAAAGATTCTCAGAGATCTCCCATATTTTTAATCATGCCTCATAAAGACTCAAAGGAAGACTTCCAGAACTGGGCTGTAAAGTAGAAAGAAGGAAGGATCACCATGTGCAAAGCAAAGGGCAGCACCTTGTGGGGCCAACCTCCGAGCCACTCGCCCTGTGGAGCCAGATGAGTTATCTTCAGCTACACGCTGACCAACCTGACGTTCAATCTGGCAGTACGAGTGGTTGCTCCTGCCTTTAAAGTATGCAAAAACTCTTGCCCTGCTCTATTTCCACTGCTTCTTTCTTTTCCCAGCATTGTAACCTCCTTCCTCCATTGCATTAGGCCTCACGGAACAGCTTTCTCTTGCCTTTCAGTAGTTTCTTTTAGGTCAGAATGATCAACATATATTGATCAGTTAGAACATACAGCTTTTATGGCCAGAAACTTCCCATAACATCACGCCCTTGTTCTGTTGGGAATACAGTTCCCAAAATAATGTTTCCTACTTGCCTTGTGCTCCCAAGATCTTTGCTCAAGTGCCACCTTTTCAGTGAAACATCGTCGCTTGATATTTAATATCGACCCTGACATCCACTCTGCCCATATTAACCCAATCCACACATCCCTGCTGCGAGTCTTTGGGTTTTCAAATCCCAAATTACTTCACCACCTTGTAATCATCCGCATGATTCACTGATTACTCAATTAGTTCATTAATTGTGCTGTTGATCTTCTCTTCCTGCTAGAATATATGGTCCAATTAGTAGGAATATTTATGTATTTTGTGCAAAATAAGATATTCAATCGCCAATGAATATATGTTGTACAAATAAATGCCTACAGGAAATCTCTTAAGTATTGTCGTTGCAGGTGCTATACAATAGTGTGATAGGAGGGTGGATTCAGATTAAATATAATTAGTTAGTTTTGTGGCTAGCACAAATTAAGCCCTCAATAAATGTGAATAAATTATTAGTATTTGTTTTTAATTTACATTATCTCACTGTTTAGGTGGTGCTTGAAGACATGAATTAAAAAACTTTATAAACTTTTACATATTAAAAATATTCAGGCTAAACTCTATATGGAAAATGGTATTTGTTTTCTAATTTTCAACAGCATAAATTGGAATGGCATTGCCCATTCTTTTTAGCATAGCAGTACATTTAAAATCCACTAGAAATAAAAAATTAAATCTGGACATATATTTGACAAATATATTAATACACTTAGTATCAAAACTAAAGGTTTTGTTATAATTTTAAGCACATTGTTAGTAATTATGGAGAGAAATGATACTTCAGAAGCTGATATTTGATTCTGAATTAGAATTCTTAACATGCCACAAAAAATTAAAGACAAAAGCTGTATAGTAAACTACCACAGTGTGAAATGGTACTTCTGTGTTGAACCTTTTACCTTCACCTGGTCAGCTGCTCCTAGCAACAATGTTTGCACCTTCCCTTTTCCTAAAGCACGTAATTCCAAGGTCGTCTGCTGCTGCTGTTTCTTGCCTATGACCCTCATGAGCATAGCTAATAGTAAGTGCCCTGACAGCTCTTCCGTCAGGCACCAGAGTCTCACAGCAGTCCTGCAACCCTTCCCTCCTCTCCCTTTGAGCCTCTGCACACATCTGCCACTAAGCCACCTGGGTGCTCCACCCCTCACGCCCCAGAAAGGCATCTCAAGGCAGAACATCTTTCTTCTTTCTTTTGGGCTTTCATCTACTTGTAATTTCTTTGGGTAAATTTTTCAATTACTTCTTTTTATTTGTTGTTTGCTAATCTTTTGGCATTGCCTCCAACATTACAGTTTGTATGTTCAACAAATCTATTTACTAGGTTGTTAATTTTGACTTTTCTGATGAATGAAGTCAAGGTTTCCTTAGAGGACCTCCCTCTCCCTCCTTGACTATATAAAAGAAGGCTGAGAACATAGTTGATTTAAGACTTCTGAACAGAAGTTTAAGTTTGCCTTTCATCCCGTGGAACCTCTTTGCTGTCAGGCCCCTTACACAGCAAGTTTAACCTGAAAACTTCCTGCCTTCCGCACCTCCAGAGACCCGCTGCTTCCCACATGCCTTTAGCTCCCCACAGATAGGCTCCACCTGATTTAGGCCATAACTCAGGAGGGAGGGCAGAGTGTGAAGGCTAATTTGGAAAACTGCTTGCAGACAGATGGGTAAAAGCCAATAATAACATACTTCTTGATTTTATGAGTCATGGTATCTGTTCTGTTTGACATAGAGAAGCAGAATTTGCTTGTTTGATTTCTTAGCTTTGTTCCAACTTTATGTACTTGAGTAAAGAAATGAGAGTTTACATGTATCCATGCATCTGACCTGCCCCCATATGTGCATTACAAAAACAAACATGTGAAGTTCTCTTAAAGTGATTGTGGGAGCAACCCAAAGTTAGATCAGATGTGAGATCAAAAAGAGAGTTAAGGGACAGTCACTGCAAAGGAATAGATAATAGAATTTCTAGTTTTTATTTTCTACCAAGTATAACTACAATAAACCAGTTGCTCCATCAGGTCAAATGCTTGTAGCACAATTTAATCAATGGCCATATCTAATATACTTTTTACTAGATTTTCTTCTAAATTTTTTCCAGTTCTTTCCCCAGTTGATCACTCTAGTATTTCCATATGAAAGTTTTCTTTCTACATCATATATTTCAACATGGATTTTTCCTAGTTAACCATTATTGTCCTCTATGGCCTCCTTGCTAAATTTTTGCCCTAAGAAGCCTCACAGAAACTCCTCTGTCCTCACACACAAAATACCCTCTGCAGTAGTATTTGTAGTAATCATCATAGGAGAAAAGAAGGGAAGGGTGGGAAGGGAAAGGAAGGCAAGAGAAAGAGAGTAAAGAAAAGGAGAGAAGGGAAGGGAGGAAAGGAGAGGAGAGGAGAGCAGAGCAGAGAAGACAAGACAAGACAAGACAAGACAAGACAAGACAAGACAAGACAAGACAAGACAAGAGACACAAAATAAAATGAATTTAATCCCACAGATTCCTTTCTTCTGCCCCTTTGCACTACCAAAACATATCGATATGCTGGCTGCTATCCCTATAGAAGTCAATTTTCTGCCTGCCCTTTCTTTAGAAGACTCCATGTTGGCATCTAATTATGTAGCAGTGCATTATTAAAAAAGTAGAATTTTGTTTCTGTGTGCATATTTAGCTCTGCGTATCAAAGCCAGGGGCAAAGTGATAGCAAACAAACATTTTTACAAATAATTTTTGCAAAATGTTTCTATTTCCATTGCTCCATAAAGAATAAATATTTCTTGACATCATTGCTACATTGTACCATGCGTTTACCTCTAAAGTTAATTCTATTTTGTCCATCATCAGATGAAGGAATTAGCTTGCACCAGTTTATCAGTTGATATCAAATTACCGATCCATAGCTATTACTATGTGTTTAGAAGTAATCCAACACCATTCGCTTTAGAGAAGGACTTAATAAAGTAAAACTGAAAAAAAATTATTATTCTTCCTAATACTTATCAATCAAAAATAGAAATAACCCTTCCCCAAAAAATTCTTAACATAATTGTATTCTAGATTGACAAAAGCAGCATGGCATTAGATCACAGAATCGGAATTCCTTTGGGACTCTAGTTAATTCAAATTCCACTTTTGGAGTTGAAAGGAAATTAGAGAAATTTAGAGTGGATAAAACGTTTCAACTCAGGCATTTAAAAGAAACCGGATAAACTATTCAACATCTGTTCAATGTAATCACATTGGGGAATTCAACATCTTGAAATGAAACGCCAACAAAATAAAATAGCAACTTTCCTAAAGTTTAGTACACAGTATAAGTTTTACTGTTTCGGAACAGCTTTTGTTGGTAATTTTTTCAAAAACTTTTGAAAACACAACAAAATCTTTACCACATTAAAACTGCAGGTAACACATGGATGTAGAGGCAGACACTTAATCCATAGTTGAACAAGTCTTTCAATTTTTTGGTAACTTCTTCCTGGATGAGAGGGGCTCTGTCAGTGAGCACGTTATCTCCATCGGTCTCAGTTGTCCCTGATGGCTGATAGGGTAATGGCAGAGTCCCTTGGTGGTCCAAAACATACAGTACGTCAATTATTCCACTCAGGCTTAATCTGGCCCATGTAAGAAAAAAATCTGTTTACAGGTGTGCTCTTTTCTTTTCCTGTCACTTGATCCAAAGATCACTGGGCAATGCAAGGACAAATGACAGGGAGATAACATCAGCCAGTTATTGATAGCCACCAGACTTTGAAGCTCATCTCAGCTTCGATGTGAATCATACACAATGAAGGCACCGAACACCAAGGGCAGAAATTCTGTAAAACCAGTTGAGCTGATTAGTACCAAATTACTGATGTTCCATCTGCTGGGGTGGTAATATTTTTTTTTAACTGCCTGACTGAAAAGCTTCATTTCACAAAGAAAGCATGTTCAGTCGTCCTATGGGATGTATTTTATGGATGCACAGAAGAACGAGGTGGTTAAAAATATGCAATCGTTTTATGAGAGTTTAATGTCACCATTAAGAAAACTAGCAATTCATATATGAAGTCATTAGGCAAATATGTTTCCAATAATATGCAAATATATATTTTGCCATCCATGGAATGGAAAGTTAGGAATTGAATGCTTTTATTTTCACAAATGCATCTGATGTCACACAGTAATAGATGAGGATTTAAGTCATGATCATGGTACTCTAAATGCAAGCATTATGACTAGTGTCTGCTCATGACTTGCAAAGACACAACCAAGCAGCTTTATGTGTTCTAAGTCTGATGAGCCTTTCAAAATTTAAAGTAATTGTGTTTCAACCCTATTACAAGTGAGTGTCCAATTTACCTAAAATATTTTGTGCTTATTCTAGGTCCTGCAGTGTTTTTATTTTCATTTTGATTGGTCTTCCCTTATAGATTTTCTTATGAAAACAGCAAGAACCAATCTTGAGGCTGTGGGATATTCCTAAGTTTCCTACATTGATTCTTTGTTTATTCACACCCACGACTGAATCTGGTAATATAGTATTTATTGTTGTAAATCGACCAGTTGGAAATTTAGTTGTTTACATTATAAATTCTTGCACAAGAGATGAGCCTATATATGAGAGATTATAGTGCACTTTCAAATCAGATTGGTACTCTGCAGCAATTTTGGAAGCAACATAAAGTTTAAATGGTAAATATTCAAAAGAAGAGGTAGGAGACAGAACTCTGTTCCAATAACCATACACACCCTATAGTTTGGTGCTTTGGACCTGGGCCCTTGCAGCCCTACAACTTACTAGAGCATAGGTAGCTGCCCATGTGTCTTATGGTCCCTAGTGAGGATCCGATTGTACACTTACCTAGCTGAAGACCCAGCTGAAGCAGCAGCTCTCTCCTGCATAATGGAAAATTGCTGATCAGAGAACAGAGGCAGAGGGATGATACGGCAAGGTTAAAGCTTTCACCACAGCCTATATATAGCACTTTTATTCATTTTCCACTCACCTAAGATGTGGGACGAAAGTTGCTATCAATTTGAAGAGCATGCAAAATCATCTTAGAGGAAAGTCATAGAATCTTCAGTGGCAGCCAGCCCATGCTTTTCTCAAACAGCATGCAAATACCATTTAAATAAGGCTGGACTCCAAGCGACAAGAGTGGAAAAGCTCACAATCTCACCAGTGATTGAAAGCATCTTATTTCTACCTAACCTGTATGGTGGTGGGTCTTTTACTGATGAAAATTGTAACCCTCTTTCGAATAATCCTTCCTTGAAGATAAAATATATAAGGTACATAGCTACTGAATATCCTGTGTTTTCAGGAGTACACAATGCACACCAGATCCTTGCTTCCTGAACTCTGCCCAGAAATCCTTCTGCAGAAGGAGGGGCAATGGTAAAATACTCCGTTACCTTCCTGTTGGAGATGTCAGCGTCATTTCTCTGGGTTGTGTTTTTTCCTTCCTGATACAAATTAAATTAACATATCCTGCTGGACTACAGACTTGTCCTCGAAGTCTCTGGTCAGTGACGTTAAGACTTCATATGAAGAGGCAAGGACATACTTTCAGAATGACAGCTGCTACGGCACTTAGTGGCTCATTATAATCTATATCCCTAGGTGTGGCAGGAGTTGAGAAACAGGAGCAGAGGCCTCCAGCACTCTGAGCTGTGTACCTTAGGATACATGACGAAGTGGACCCTGCATTGTGAAGATATTTGCTCAGATATTAAATCACTCAATATTTATAAGCATTTTTCTGAAGAACCACTTCACATTTTTTAATCCAACTTAATCCAGTGCCTATTTTTTCTTACTCAAAATTTGGTAACACATAAACAATGAAGTGGAATCATACTTCATTTTAGATATGGTACATAAAATAAATAAATATACCATACCTCGGTAATTACTAGAATTAAAAATTAATTTATCAATGTTATTCTAATCTGAAATTTCATTAATACTCAAAATTCATATGTTGAGAGCCAGCGAGTTAACTCAGTAGACTAAGCGCTTGCCTAGAAAGCACAAGATGCTGAGCTCAATCACGAGTACCGCAAAAAAAAAAAAGAAAAAGAAAAACAAATCATGTTGAAACCCAACCCCAAACTACACAGAGTCTCGCGAGTGGGGTGGAGTCTTCATTTCAAGAACTCAGAGAGCATCTTTGCAGGGGGGAAGGACCGCACTTACCCTTGGGAGAGCGGTCACTGTGAGCCAAGCCTGGTGGTGTTTGAAATGTCAGAGTACTCATTTTCCCAGCATCTAGGACTGTGAACAACACGTGTTTGTTGTTCCTAAATTCCTCTATGTAAGGCGTTTGGTTGTAGCGACACAGACATATTTATGCAGAGATTTTTATACCTTCTCCACTGATTCCTTAGAGTTGAGTCCTTCTGAAGAGTGCTACAAGAAGGATTGTTTCTCAAATTCTTCTATAAAGGGAGACCTAAATTAAGGAATTTTAATTTTAGAATAAAATGGGTTAATATATGAAAATAATTACAACTTGAACTCTGCTAAGTTTATGTATTCCTCCCTTCCAAGCAGATATAAACCTACATTTCATTGTCTACATGATTGAAACATTTCTGAGCAGTATAAATTAGTATCAAAGCAAAGAGTAGATGAAGAAAAAGAATTGACAAGTTAGAATGCCACATACTAAGGAAATTTCCAGGGAGAGCTTAGGCAGAGAGAACTTCTCGGTGATATCGAGGAAGAGCTAGATGGGCAATAGGAACAGGCTGGCTCCAATGAGCATTTTGAGGAGCAAAATCTTCACACTCTTCCACACTGGCCACGCACCAACATGGCCACCACAAGCAAGCATGGCGGCGCAGGTCCATCATCTCAGTGCTGGGGAGGCTGAGACAGCAGGATCACGATAGGGCCCAGCTGCACAGCAAGACCCTGTGCCAAATAAATAAATACATAAATAGTTTCCTCATGCTAAGAGCAAAAGGTTCAATTACTATAGTAGCAGTGTACTTCTAGCCACAATATCAAACACATTTTGGGAGATATTAAACTGAAAATAGAATAAAAACAAGATATTGTGTATAGATTCAGACAACTAGAAATACCTAAGATACACTGGTGGAGAAAGGTTTGAATCAAAGAAAATTCTTGTGGTATTCACTTAAAAGTTAGAAATTGCTAGATTAGGTGGCAATTCTATGGTGTCTGGGTAAAGAACAATTCAAATCACAAGCACCTTCATGAGAAGTGGTGACCTTTATCATAGGAAGACAGTGACATGGAAGAAAAGGCCACCTTTGGGTTGCCCACTGAAGTTTAAAGGTATGAAAATCACTAACATAATTATGTACAGAGATTAGTTTCCAATATAAATCTGGCAGTCATTAAAAAAAAAAAAAAACCGAGATTGAAAATGCTGATTTCATATTCACCTGCATTTGTGTGGTACTAGAACTAGGAGCCAAGTTTGATTTCAATGGAAATGAGTTAAACATGGTATATTAAATTTGGATAGAGCAGAAACACAAAGAACATCAAAGTTAATTTTGCGAGCTGAGACGGAGAGACCTGCATAGGTGACTTGGTGCAATCAAAACGACAGACAAAAATAAAGCAGTTAGGAAGTTATGGGAGAGTTTTAGAAAATAGTGTCATCCACTTGGCCAATTCTCCATCAAATTGAAATGCTGAAGGGATGACGAGGTTGTAGACCTCAGAGATCAGTTTCCACACAGTGTGGAGTTCCCAAGACCCAGAGTGTGAAATGGGAAATGTGCTACATTTCTGCGAACTGCTATCTGTACAGAACCCTGGATTCAAGGGTCGTGGTCAGAGGCAGAGGTGGCAGGCATGAGCGACCACTGTGCCTGGCCTCAGTGGCTTCATGTCAAAAGGAGCTCTGCACTGTGGCCCTGAATTTGTGTCTGTAAGTGCCACGGGGACTCTGCCGGCGTTTGGGACCATGACGGGTAGCATCTCTGACACTACTAGGACTTAGGAATGTGCCAGTTGTGTGCTCTTCTTGCATCTCAAAGGTTATAACAGAACGAGTCTCCCCCAAGCAGTTGCCCCACAGCCTGAGCTACAGGTAAGCAGGACAAGAAACAGTGAACCCTGGCCCCTGGTGCAATAGCGGCCCTGCACGGCCTGGCCCGCTGCTTGGACCAGGCCAGCACGGTTCAGCCCAACCCCAAGCAGCACCCACGCACTGTCCCACCTCCCCCCTTTCTACATTTCAGAGGAGACCAGAAAATTTCAAGCTAAAGACTAGAAACAAATGTCCAAGTGCTGTGAAACATGCAAATGTGTAAAATAACCAACATGGACAAAGGACAGTTGACTAAATGCATGACTCTTGAAAATAGTCAGAAAATAATTAAACTGGCTTTTCATGCATAGATTAATCCAAAATTTTAAAAACAAGTTAAGTACAGAATGTAGAGATACTTGTAAAACAATTCACCATGTTACATGAACAATGTTATAGCAGAAAAGCTTAGAGAAGAAAAGAACAAGGAGTTAACTCAGAGCTACTCATATCTCACAAAAGCAAGATTTTTTAAAGATTTTTTTCTACAGTTAGGGCCTTAGCTCTACTGTTGCAGATGATCGGGGAGTGTACAGGTTACCAGTGACACTAGGAATCCTAGGTAGAGATTTCCCACATTTCTTTTGTTTGTATCTTTGCTGCAACAATGCAGAGTGCAGAAACTTTTTATTTCCATTCAGTGAAAATCAACACAGTGAGAACCCCAAGCAGGCAGCATGTTCAGGGGTGTAATAATTATGTTGGATGAGTGCTCATTTTGGGTCATACATGTGGTAGATTTGATAAACGGTGCAATAAACAAAAATGACACTAATTAATGTGAATTATTTTGTAATGCCCATTAAGAGACAAAATAATAAAGAGAATGATTACAGCCATGCCTGAGGCAAAATGCCATCAGTGTAGCATGGGACATAAATCAGAAAATCAGAAAACTCTGTGAAGCTTGAAAATATGGCGACTTGAATAGCAAGCAACAGGGCAAGAAAGCAGATCAGAGCAGGCTCAGCATTTGGGTCCGTCAGTGCTCTTGAAGGGCTCGCTTCCCAGCTTTCAGTGTCTGTCCCCAAGGCAAAGCCACTTAGGCAGGAATAATTTGGGGTACAAACTGACCCATGAGACCATTTACAGTACAATTCTAAACCTCACACAGAAGTCATTTGAGCAGATACACAGATGCATTTCATGATTTTCTATTATTCTAGAACATACTTACAATGAGTTTCTGAGATTAAAGTGAAGCGCCCTACAAATGAAGTTTATGTAGTACTTACCCACAGATCACTAAAGTTTCTACGTGTTTAGGCTGGTTCACTGAGGTTTATATTTTCTCAGTCTGGTTTCATTTTTCTAATATATTATGTATTTTAATATATTAGTTTTATTGAGAAAAAATAGTATTGAGACTAACAGGTTAGTAGGACAGTTACAATAATTAATAATTGCATATTGTTGTCTTCATGGTAGTTATTCATAGTGTAAGATGCAGACAGGGTATCTGTCTAAACACTATTAGTACAAATCTTTCTTCTCATTAAACTAAGAGAAAAATAGCTGTATATCTTTGTTAACTAGTATGCTCTTATTTTTTGGTGTTGCACAGTTTGGGGCATGGGTTGGCAAGATAGCTTAGAGGATTAAAGCCCCTACTTAGGCAGCTGTAGGGACCAGGGTTCAATCCCCAGCATGCTCTGCTGGGCCTGTCCCCAGGGAAAGCTGAGGCTAGGCATGGTGGTGTGAACTATAATCTCAGTGCTTGGGAGGCTGAAAACAAGAGAATTACTATGAGTCTGATCTATGTACTGAGACCCTGTACTGAAATACAAAAATTAATCAATTAATTTAATTAAATAAAACCTAAAAAATATTTTGGGGCAGCTCTGGCATTTATTCTTTTTAGCAGAATTAAGCTCTTCCATCTGTAAGCTCATTTTCAGTTTCCATTTTTATTCTTATGTATGAGTTAGTTTATACCGGTGTCTTACAGAACTACATTATTAATAACACTTAATTTGAAAAAAAAGTTTTGCAGCTGAGTAACTGGTTATGAATTTGTGAACTGTCAGTCTTTAATCTCACCTGTTTTACACACCAATCACAGTCATGCATTGTTTCTATTAAAATCTGATTTCCTGAATCTTGTTTGAGATTCCGTTCTCTGATAGCCTTCTGTCGACATATATTTCTCATTTTTTATTCACTAAGTCAACACATATTTTGAAATACTCATGCTGTGCTAAAGACATAATGATTCATAAGGAAACAAGATGGTGTGGGAGGCCTACAGGATGACACCACTGCCTTTGGGGGAGTTCAGTGTGCAGTATGTCTGGAAGAGTCCTGCATTTAGAAGTGCAAGTTTATGTTGCAATCTCCTTTGTTGAAGTAATGACTTTTCTTCCCAGAGCTACAGCATTTCAGTGACCACATTTCATTGACTCTCAGATCTGTCTACCCTCAGGCACTGCCGTGTCTCACAATTGCCACCTTTCAACATTTTCAATTATCGCTGCACTGATTGGCACCTTTGAACATTCATCAACATGTTCATTTTTGGGGGCCAGTGACAGGAGCACATTCTGAAGGGAGTGGTGAGCAACTCAATAAGGCAGACAGTTGTGAAACAGTTGTGACAGCCAATGATGAGACAAGCTGGCTGGAGGACAGGAATCGCGCTCGGGGCCTGATACTGAACAAATGGGTGGGCACAGCAAGCCAGGAATCCAGGATGGCTCTAGCAAAGGAGCTGACAAGTGAAAACACAGGAACAATGGAAAATCTGTGACTGACCATGTGCAGAAATCAGCTGTCTGTCTGTCTGCCTGTCAGCCTGTCTGTCTGTCTGTCTGTCTGTCTGTCTCTCTCCATCTATAGGAGTGTGCGTGTGTGTGTAGATGCAGAGAGATTGAGACACTTGTACAGGGAAACAAACTCAGGACCTTGCACTGCCAGGCACACACTATGCCTCTGTGCCCTCGCCCCAGCCTGGAGATACTGTTTTGTTGTTGTTGTGAAAGATGTGGATCCTGGTCTCCTGATCAAGAGGTACAAAGACATTAGGGAAGTCACACAAAGATAAAATCAGAACTAGAGAACAGGGCCACTTTCACACCCTCACCAGATCACTTAAACTAGGGTGAGAAGCCACTGATCATCTGGCTCAGTGGTGAACTTCTCTAATCCCAGCACCTGGGGAAGCTGAAGTAGAAGAATGGGAAATTCGATCCCAGTTGAAGCAATTTAGCCATTTAGGAGGACCTGATCTCCAAAAGATAAATCAGTTTTAAAAAATGAGCTGTGGATGTATTCTTTAAAAAGTTGCTAATCAGCATTAGGATTAGGGTAGAAACAGGTTGTTCACCACTCAGACATAAAGGGCATACCCATCCCCTTTTGTATAACACAGACCTCCAATAGAGCATCTTCACGCACTTAATTCTTACCGGGGCAGCCACAAGACCCCAGTCATACACTTAGAAAGCTCACGTTGGCAAACTACTGACTACAATGATTGTGATAGATATTGAGGCAAATTTGCTTCTGAAACATTAGTCTTATTGAATTTGAAATGAGACATTAACACAGAGAAAACAAGTAGATGGATAAAAAGACTACAGAATCCTAGAGACACTGAAAATCTAAAAGAAAATCACTCTGCTTTTTTAAATTTAGAGATACACCTCTTAAAACAATAAGTATAATGGCATTCTTTATTACTAAATTAAACATTTTTATTAATCTCCAATGATAAATATTTGAGACAGTATGCTGTAGTATAATCAATTGGGAACCTGATTTAAAGCATTTTAAAGTCAAGAGTCCATGTTTTGCAACAAGAGCCATTTTAAATATTTGTCATATGTGAAACAAATGTATTTGCATATCAAACAACACTTATGTGAACATTTTAACATTACAATCAATATAATATTCATTAGAAAACACAAAAGTTTTCTTATGTATATTAAAGTGTTTGAGCCATTAGATTCTGGATCACCTAATATAACATCAAAATCTCCATGGTAGAGAAGCATTAATTACCTTAATAGAATCACCAAATGGGAACTCCCTTTTGTTATGATAAGTTGCTTTTAAGCTGAATTAGTTTTGAATTAACCCAATTACACATCACTATTCAGCTGTGATATTAAATTTAGAAAGTTTAATGATGTGAAAATACTTTTATAAGAATAGGATGGCAGTAACAGAACATTTTTAAATGTTCATATTTAGAAAGTATTAACTGCACATTAAGTGGATTTAGGAATGTTTAATAATGTACAGTATTTAAAATAGAGTTTTAAAAAAGATCTCTGGTACATGATGAACAGGCTTTAGCAACAACTAGGAACATCTTAGGACTAAAAGAGTAATAAGACATTTAGAACTTGAAGCATGTTTGTGCTTTGGAAGAAGAGCATGTGTTTTCAGAAGGACACAAATGATTGCAAATTTACTATTTTTCATATATTAGGGAAGGAAATGAAATTTATTGGAATGAATTAGTGTAACACCAAGTCCTGAGATCTTAACAAGAACAAAATGAAATGATATTATGTTTATAAATATTTTAATACAATAAGTAAGTCTGTGTATAAAATAATTTCTATTACAGAAATACTCCTGCAAAGACAAATAGAAGGGCCAATTCTTTAAAATATATGACTTGTTTGAAATCTATACATTTTGTAAAAGAAAAAAATGTTATTAAATCTCACTTCAGTGGTACAAAATATAAAGAAAAGTAATGTTCCAAATCTTAGAATATTATCAAACTATAACACTCTCTAAAATTTTATGAAGGTTTTTCTTTCACTGTGATTAAGCTGAATATCATTTATTTTAACGAAGCTATTGAAATTAAGTTTCATTATATATGACCCACTAATTTTGTCTGTAAATAAAAATAATACTATAAAAACACTTTCACTTTCAATTTTATTGATAGTTACAGAAAATACTGAGCTGTGATTTATAGATCTTTCAAAAAATTTGCTTAAAAATGAAAGTTTCTTAAGACATAAAGCTTCCCTCAAACACAACTCTTAGGATACAGTCTTTTATTGTAAAGTAGAAATTAATATTCTAATTAAATTAGCAAGAACTATTACTTTGAATATATGTTATAGGAAATCTTAGCCTGCTCTATATATTTAACAAATTTTTATTTAAAAGAAAATATTTGAAGAGTTATATATTAATTAACAGACTTATAATAAATAAAATACAATTTATTACATTCACCTGGGCATGACTTTCACTCCTCTATACAAATACTTTTTAAAAGATTAAATGTGCATTATTCTGGGAGATGTGAAGGGAACTGTATATCAATTCATTATTTCTGGTGAATTCAAATATATTATTTAAGCAATAATTTTCTGTCAGAGCAAAATGGTATCAAAGCAGAGAGTGTTTTCTTCCTTGCCAGAAGTGAACATATTTTCTTTGGAACAATTCAGTAAGTCTGTGAAAAAGGAATAAAATGCAAGTACACTACGGCACTCTTTGACAGTACAGTCTTAATTTGTGCATTTTTTGCATCTTTTGCTAAATAATATACAAATCAGCTTAAATAATGAGATAGACACAAAGACCAAGAAAGAGCAAAAAATACATTAAGAAAAATCGATGTTTGCACTGCATTTTGTCAAAAATCTGTATTTAAACTATAATTATAAAATAAAATAGTTCTTAACAAAATAAGCAATCATAATATTATGCTCCTTAATCTTTTAGAATTTTGTAGTTCCATTCTCAAGACAAAAATTGCTTTATCCTATTTTAAACACACAGCAGTGTAACATTATTTTAATCTTTAAAATGAACGTGCGTTCTAGTTGAAATATTTTCCTCTAAAATCATTTTATAGAAAATGGAGTAATCTCAACATATTTCTCTGTGTTTAGGTGATTAATAAGTAGCATTAATTGAATTCTTGCTATATGTAGCATGTTGGATTGTTTTATTCATTCACTTCTTATTTTTAAATTACAAAGTGAACAATCATAGTTGAATAAATTTATGGCATACAGTACATTGCTATCACTTAGGTACACAATGTGCAATAATTAAACCAAGCTAATTACCACACCAGGAACTTCCAAGGATTTTTATTTGCTCAGATGAGAACGTTAGAAATTTAATCTTAGTGATTTGCACTGTGCTATAAAACATTACTGCTCTGTTCACTGCCATTTGTAGTATCTCTCAAGGAAAAAAAGTTAGGATTCTCTTGTTTAATTGCGGAACTATATCCTTTGACCAAAGATGCTCCTTTCATCCATCCCAGTCCAGAGTCTAATAGATGCAATTCTACGCTCTGCTCCATTTACCTCAGTGATTTGAGTTTCCACATTTAACCGAGAACATGCAGGATCAGTCATTTAGGCCCAGCATACTGTCCTTATCTTAATGGCCTCTAACTCCGTGCATATTTCAACAGCTGGACCTCTTGCTTTTCTAAAGCTCGAGTATTCTATCATGACTGTTCATGTCATTACCTTCATCAGTTCCTCTGCTGGTGCACATGTAGCCTGATTCTGTAACATGGTTTGTGTGAAAGTGTTGAAAAAAGTCAATGGCAGTGTCAAAAAATCTCTTTGAAATTCTGATTTTAAATCATTTAAGTTTACCCCAAAAGGTAGGAATTCTTAGTTGAAGGGTGATTCCATACATTTTTGCTGAGCCTCCCCAAAATATTTTCAATAATGGCAGTACTAAGGAATATTGGCAGGCATACTGTTTAAATTTTCCTTTATCTTCATGTCTTAACAATTGCCTTTCATAGGCTTCATGGCAGTCTCTCTGAGTTATCAGTTGATATCTTGTGGCCAGTTTGAGTTCCATTATACTGATGATTAGTGATGCTGAGGCTTTAGAAGTGCACCTGGCATGTGTATGTCTTCCATGGAGCAATGCTTATTTAAATCCCTTACCTGTAAATAAGATTTTTCCTTCCAGAGTTATTGAAATTCCTTCTACTAACCAACATAAAGGTTACTAATATTTTCTATTAAGCAGTATGAGCTATAAAGGAGTTAATAGTTAAAAGAAATGTTTTCTCTTAATCCTTAGATTGTTTCTTTACCATGGCAATTGCTACATTTGCTGTGGAGAAGGTTTTTATTTTACATAATCTTGTGTATATATTTTTTCTTTTGTTGCCTGAGTTTTGAATGTCAAAACCAAATAGGAAGAAGATGGAGGAGGAGGAGAAGGAGAAGGAGAAGGAGAGGGAGAGGGAGAGGGAGAAGAAGGAGAAGGAGAAGGAAAGGAAGAATATCTTTACACACTTTTGTAGTCTGCCTCCCAATTTTCTTCCTTTACTTTTGTAATTTTAAGTTTAGCATTTAGCTATTTAATCTACTTTTCTTTACTTTGCATGTGATATGAGATTGCAGTCTAATTTCATATCTTCCTGTGGATATTCTGTTTTTTCAGCTATACTTATTGAAGGTTCTGATTCAAGAAGTCTTTGCTTGTTCCCGTGGCTATTCCTGTTTACTGTAAACAGCCTTCCAGCATTTTCAGTACCTTTGCTTTCTATCTCTAGGCCTTTGATCCATCTTGATTTGATTTTAGTAATGGGTGCGAGACTCTGATCTTGTTTCAGTCTTTCACATGAATATATAAACTTTCCCAGAGCAACTTGCTGAGAACACTGACTTTTCTTAAGTGTATTTTTTGAACTTTTGTCAATAATCATTAGGTTTAGGAGCTTGATTTTGTTTCAGCCTTAATTCAATTCCATCAGTCTACATTTTTGTTTCAGGAGTAATATCATGTTCCTTTCATTACTGCAACCTCACCCCAGCAGTGAGTCCAACACTCCAATGCTGTCCAAGTCGCTCGTTTTGTTCAAGCTTGCTTTGGTGCTTTTGGGCCCTTTCTGATTCCAAATGAAAAATTCCCTATACATTTTCTAGTTCCACAAAGAATGTATCCTGACAATGTCTACAAAAGCATAATAACATCCTCTCTAATGAAATTCAGTATCATATTTAGATCACGCACTGTGGCTATGTTGGTTTTATCCCAGAAATGAAGGATGTTGCAGCATATAAATCAATAGATGTGATATTCCATGTAAAGGAAGCAAACTTGCAAATCTTATGATTATCTCAACAAATGTAAAAAAGAAATCTGACAAAATCCTACATTCCTTTCATGATTAAAAAAATTCCCTATAGAAAGTATGTATGAAAAAGAGTTGCCTCAAAATAGTAAGGGCTTGTATCAGTCTACAGATCACATAAATATTCAGTGGGAAAAATGAAATCTCCTTTCAACTTCTGTAAAAACACAGTGGTATCCCTTGTTTACACTCTTGTTCCCCATAGTTCTTAAAACCAGGTGTATCAGGCATGAGAAAGAAATAAAAGGGATATAAATTAGAAAGGAAGAATCCAATTATCCATGTTTGCAGATTCTATAATGCTTTACAGGAAACCAAAAGACTGCAGTAAAACACTTTTAGACCTGATAAATGCAGGAAAATGGCGAGATACAAAATCAATATACAAAAGTCAAACACATTTTTATATAACACAGAAAAAACAATCATGAAAATGAGTCTATATAGCAAAGCTTCAAAAGTGTAGACACCTGGAAATTAACCTAACAAAAGAGGTTGAAAAATTATATAATCAATATTATGGAACTCTGAAAAAATAATTGAAGAGGGCATTAGGAAATGGAAGGGCTGGCCAGATAGCTCAGCAGATTAAAGCACCTGCTTAGGCAGACACAGACACAGGGACTGGCATGCAGTGACAACCCGGACCCCAGGGCATGCGAGACTGGGTGTGGTGGTACGCACCCATAATTCCAGCTTTTGGGAGCCTGAAAACAGGAGAATCACTATGAGTCCTATGAGTCCGATCTGTGTAGTGAGATACTGTAAACCCTGTAAATAATACATAAGAGATAATAGAGAGACAGAGAAAGAGAGAGAGAGAGAGAGAGAGAGAGAGAGAGAGAGAGAGAGAAAGAATGGATAAATGGATACTCATAAACTGGCAGAATTTATAGTGTGAAAATATCCATATTACCAAATTCAATTAAATATAGTTGTGACCATTATAAAAAGTGGTTGTTGTCTTGATTTCCTTTTACAAAATTTGCTAGTGGTATAAAAAGGAATGTTGTATGTTTATGTGTTCAGTTTTTGGTTGTGTCTTTCCCTGGTTTTGGAATCAGTATAATACTTACCTCCAGAAATGATTTTGGGAGGACTGCTTCCTTTTCAATTTCATTGAAGAGTTTGAGGAGTGTGGGGATTATATCTTCTGTACATTTCTTGTAGAATTCAGCTGTGAATCCATCAGGACGTGGACTTTTCTTTGTTGGTAGGCTTTTTATTAGGTTTCATATTTTGTTGGCTGTTATTAGCTTATTGAGAGTTGTTATATCTTCTTGGTTCAGTTTTGGTAATTTGTACCTTTCGAGGAATCTGTCCATTTCTTCTGTGTCTTCTGTGAGCATAAAGATTCTCGAAGTAACTATTGATAATCTTCTGAATTTCCATTAGGTCTGTGGTGATTTCACCCTTTTCATTCCTTATTGCATGTACTTGAATCTTTTCTTTCCTCTTTTTGATGAGGATGGCTAGAAGTTTATCAACTTTATTTAGTCTTTCAAAGGACCAACTTTTTGATTTGTGGATTCATTGAACTGTTTTCTTCATCTCAATTGAACTAATTTCTGCTCTAATCTTTATGATTTTTTTCCCGTCTTTGCGCTCTGGGTTTTGGTTTTTATCCTGGAACTTTAATTATTATAAAAATATTTGGTGGGATCTTTTAAATATAAAGTCATGGTCTAATTTTTTTATATATTTGACTTCTTCTACTGTTGCCAAGAGTTTTCAAAGATTATTTTAAGTTCCCCATTTTACCGACAGAAAAATATAACCCTCAGGAGTCAGATAGCATACCTAAGTTCACAAAAATGATACACAGATGGAATCATATTACATGTTGGCTTAAATTGTGTACCTAAATTTCTAGGCTCTGGCTTCCACTATTTTTTGGATGTTTTTCACCAAAGCGGGTGAATAAGTAGCAAACGACTATCATTCTTTGATAGTGATTAAAATAGAATCATTCTGTTGATTTATTTTATGATTAGGGCTAAACGTTAAGCTTTTCATATATTGTAGAGATTCATGTCTGTAGGGAGCTTTTTTTCCAACCAATAGGACATTTCCTCGTTGTGTTGTTTGCTTTGCCCTATAGAAGCATTTTAATTTCAAGTAGCCCCATTTGTTGATTCTTATTCAATGGTATTAATCAGTAGTGCTATTCAGTCCTAAAAGCCTATGGGTTAATGTTGTACAAATAAATCTGTAATATTAATACAATTTTTAATTTTAAAAATTTGTCAATAAAAATGGACATGAATTCTAGAAAGTGTCATTATTTGAGTTCATATAGTAGCTTTCTCCTTTTTTTGTTTTCCAGAAAATATCTTCTTTATAATACATTAAAGTTACAATTTTACAAGCAAAAGCAAAATATCTTGTAAAATTCTCATGTATCCAATCAGATGCTCACCTTCAAATGAAATGAACATAAAAACCTCCATACTTAGTCTCATCAGTCATTAAAACTTTCATCTCTTATTAATATTTCTGCAAATATATGCTATTACCTCTCTACATTCAGTGTTAAACTCATCACTTTTTAAAGCACTCATTTAGATGGTTTTAAAATCTTGCTTTGAATGCTTTTATTTGCTTACCAAGTAGATGAAAGATGAGTCTCTTCATCTTAAAATGCAAGAATATTATTATGTACTTAATAAGTTGCCTCTTATATTGCTTAATTGTACTGTTCACAGATAAATATTTTGATTGAGAGAAACATATGAACCTCGGCTGTTATTTCAAGTACTATATGGATTTTGGGAAATGCCTATTAGATCATATTTTCAGAAGAGCCGTGGAAGCCCCGCTTTCTCTCAGCTGTTGCAAGGTCCAAGTGATGCAAGTCGGACTGCAGACATGGCCAGTTATAGCCACGTAACTGCTCCATTTACTATGGAAGGTGAGGGGTTTTCTTTCTTCTATTAGGCCAGATATAACCAATATTTATGTGTGTGTTTAGCTGATATGTTATCCAGTTAATGACTGGAAGTAAGAAATACTTTGCTTCACTCAGCCTTCCCTGACTGTCTCCTCAGTCACTAAGCCTGGAAATGTCAGTACTTATTTTGCTCCTAGAGTATTTCAGAGTTATGGAAATTAACCACTGGGATTAATTGAAGTGATCACTGGGTAACAACTAACCCTAAAGACAGAGGTTTTCAGAAATTTGAATAAAAATTTCAATTCTCAAAGTAGAACATGGGCATATTCAAGCAAAGAAACATGGAGTAAAGGAGAAAAATGAGAATCTAACATAAAACAGAAATGTCCTCAAAGTCTCTCATTTGCACTCATGAAGCCATGTTTAACCTATCTTGTTTAGATTTCCACACCTGTGGGCTGGACAGTTGTAAAAGGTACACATTAAATGCTATAGTACATAATCGAGTTACAGTGGAACGGAGGAGTGAGTGACAAGGACACCCACTCTCAGGCCAACTTGCTTTTCCTATGTGCAGAAATGCTCACAGATGAAGTGGGCAGGTGCTGCGCGGTACATGCCCAGCACTTCCAGTGGACAGCAAGCAGCACAGTGCGATTAGGCCACAGCACAGGACCAGAGAATGATGGGAGGAGCCTTGCTTTGTAAACATGTATGCTTTTTCAGGAAACATCGCAAGAGAAGGTGATTATTTAAGAATAAAAACATCTGACATTTGCAATATATACCTGTGTTTTCTAAGGTTCATTAGAGGAATAGAAGCAATATCCAATACATGTATAAATATATGAGAGGGGTATTAGATAAGCCTAGAGTATCAGAAGAGGGGGACTTCCAGTGGCTGTCTGGAGAGTCAGAGACACGAAGATGCGAGACATTTGACTGCACCCTGGAGAATCAGAGGATCCATTAACCGGACATGGCAGACTCAGAAGCGCCCTGTGTAGCTCAGTAAATCATGTTGGAAGGCTGAAATCCTGCTCTGTGGTGCTCAGCAGGAGAACGTTTTTCAATGGCAATGGTGAAGATCAGCACTTGTCTTACAGAACAAAAGACAGAAAGACAGACAGCAGATGGGAGGGAGGGAGGGAGGAAAGGAGGAAGGAAGGAAGGAAGGAAGGAAGGAAGGAAGGAAGGAAGGAAGGAAGGAAGGAAGAAGAAAGGACTCTCTTCTTTCCCTTTTTATTCTGTCAAAGTAGAGGCTTCTTGTTTGGTCCCATCCACCCTGAAAGGGGCTCTGAGTTTGTAGGCCCCCAAGTCAGTCCTCCACAGACACCCCCAGAATTTATGAATCTACTAGCTAGTTCACAGTCAAAATGAGTTGACATGTGACAACTATACATCACAATATCCTACATAATTCTTTAACTAATTTAATATATGTTCATCCAAAATGAAATTCATCAGATTGCCGAAAATGAAATGTATAAAATAGATCTGAAAGAAATCAAACAGGGCTGGGGAGATGGCTCAGTGGAATAAGCACTTCCCCAACAGGCACAAGGGCCTAAGTTTAATCCTCAGTTCCACCAAAAAAAAGAAAGAAAAGAAAAAGCAATCGAACAGCCTTAAAATGGTGAGAGAACAGAACTAACTTGACTTGATAAAGAACATCTGCAAATCTAACAGTTAAGATGATCAGATACTAAATACCTTCCCTAAAGCTGAGGGAAAAAAAAGGATGAAAACTTATAGTATTTATAGAACATAAACAATTTTTAAAAGTGAAATGAAGTATACATAAGAGGATATTAAAGATAGTATTCCTTATTTAAATATAATGCAATGTAACACTCCATGCTATAGTTAAAGAATAAAGCATACTGCAGGGAAGTAGGTAGGAAATACCAATAGACACTTGTGAGGAAAGAAATATGAAATCAAGAATAAAGATGGACGTTCAGCTGGATATTGCATGAAAAATGTAAATAAAAAAGCAAATTCTTACCTCTAAGATTAAAAACCTGGTATGTTGATGATACAGAGTGCTGGATCCATAAGGTTGGAAAATGACTCACTTCCACATATTGTTGGTGGTTACTTTAAAAAACTCAAATTTAGAAAAATAATTTGGCAAGTGATTCTAGCTCATGAGATGCTGGTAAATCACACATCCAAAATGGAAGTTACGGTTAGATTTAGAAAATCCTTCTAAATCCCCATGCTCTCAGCAGTGGATTTTGAAGGGGCGTCTGATGATGGAGTGTTGTGCCCACTGGTGCATTCATAGGCAGCTCTGTGCCATCGCAGAGTGGAGTCTGCTCAGGATCAGGGGCAGCTGGGGGCAAGGCCTGCAGGGATGCGTTGCCCCACCTGGCTTCCCCCTCACTTGTTTCATTGCCGCCATGGTATGAACAGCTTTCTTCCACCAGGCATTTCCTCTATGCCACGTCTGCATTGCAGCCTTTGGACAGTGGCTGAAACTTCTGAAACTGTGAGCCAGAGCAGACCTCTACCCCTTGATGTTGTGGCTTCCAAGTACTGTGTCTCAGCTTTGGGAAATGACTGACGTGATGGGAGCGGGGAAAGTGTGTGGAGACAGGGCCTTGCCTTACAATAATTTCAGTTTTCATTTTATACATACAGCCATCATGGCTGCCTTGGGCTACCACGTGACATTACTGAAGACAAGACTGGGAGTAAATGTCTATGGCTTCTTTTGAGTCAATAAAACATGATTTAGGAGCATTCTACTGCAGCACACGTGTTATCTGATCTTGCCATCCAGAGAAGATCCACTGAGAGGCAAGAAGTTAACCAATATCATTTTATTAGCCATAGTCTTACACAACTATTAAATATGGAAGAAAAAAATACATGTTTTATTTTATGTAGCTTAGTTTTAGAAGGTCTTTGCTTTCTAAAAGGAATTTACCATTGTATCAAGTGTTTTAAAAGTGTATATGTACACTTTATTTATTTATTTGGACTTTGATTAGTCTATGTTTGCGCTATGTAGTGACTGGATTCACTGCAGGGAGTAGATGTAAGTGTATAACGCACTTCAGTTTCCTTCTTTGCCCCGCTCACTTCACCTCTTCATTTTGCAGCATCAGAATAATTTATCACATAAGACTTTACAAAGTTAATGATCCTACTGGAAACCCGAGGAATAAACCAAAAAGTACACGAAAGATATAAGGTCACTAGGTTAAGGTGCACTTTTAGACCCATTGCCCATGATGCATTAGAACAATGGTAAGGTGTACTTTTATTTATTTATTTTTTTGCTACATTCTCTTAATTCAATGAATCTGGCATCTGCTCTAATAGTGTTTATAAAAGAACATCATGTCTGCACCTTGTACAACAAATAACCACTAAGAAAACTATATGCAGTGTCTTAATTATGGAATCTATTTTAATAATTTGACTTAAAGCTGCCTCATTGCTATTTGTTCCTCAATAAAATTATACAAATTATAAAAGGTATACTTTTAGACCCACTGTCCACAATACAATAGAACATTTCATTCCTTTCTCATGTAACTTACATTTGAATATATATATATATATATATATATATATATATAGAGAGAGAGAGAGAGAGAGAGAGTGACTTTTATATTTGAAAAACCATGTGATATATAAACTTACATGTCTGAGTTACTTCCCTTAATGTTATACTTTCAGTATGTATCAATTTTCCTAAAAGTGACTCTATTTTTTAAATAATTTACACTAGTGTTTAATTCTACATATACCAAATATTCTCTCTCTCTCTCTATATATATATTATATAATATATATATATATATATATTTTATATATACAATATATATATAATATATATATATATATATATTATATATACAATATAAAATTGTCAATAAAGTTGTTACTTGTTACTTTGTCTTCAAAATGCAGAGTGTATTTTCCACTTACCACACAGATGAACTTAGACCAGCTGCAGTCAAATAGTAAATACAAGTGACTAACACAGCAGCCTGTATACTGCAATACTGCAGAACCTGTGTTCCAGGCAGTTATTCCCATGGCAGCCATTCCCTGTTCCTAGCCCCACCTTCCTGTAGACACCGCCAGTCTATCATCTTGTGTTCCTGCAGATTGGCCCTGCTGGAGCTCACCATTCTTCCCAGGGGTGTTTGAGGTTCGCCCAACTGACTGATTAATTACCCGGTAAGCAACTTAAAACCACTTTGCCAAAATATGCAGTGAATGGGATCTTTAACTTTTCTTTTCTTATTGGAACAAATCTTTTTATGCATTATTTTGAATATACAGGTACAAAATGGGCATTCATTTGTATCCCTTTTTTGTGTAGTTTTGCAAGAGAAGGGCATTCCATTGTCATTTAAATATTGTAGGAATGACTCTTCTGTGAAGCAACCAGTGACTGTGGTGTATCTGCCACATTGAAATTTTCTTAGAGCTCAGCAGAGTAATGCTTGTGTGGCAA
>PVKA01026516.1:0-31633 GCA_004027165.1 Ctenomys sociabilis | reverse complement strand
CACAATGAAGCAAATACTGTATTGTCCACTTCTTATTATTGGCCCTGTGCAGAAGAGATACATAAGAAATACACAAAAAGTTAAAGAAAATCCTTTAAATGGAGCTAATTCAGGAGTGAATCCTTTAAGAAAGAAAAACTGGTTAATATAAATGGTGGTGGCTTCTTGCATGATTTGCAAATCCCTGGGGGGAAGAAAACTTATTTTTAAAATCAAAGGCATTGTAAAATTATTCAGCACTCAGATGCCAGAAAACATTATAAAAAACAAACAACCCAAACAACACACAATACTTCATATATACTGTGCCAGATGAAAATTTAAAAGGTAAACATATTCCCAAACAGACAGTCAACATGCAGGAAATCAACTAGAGCAGGAAAACGAACAGATTCGCAGATGTATTATACCTGAGGTGCTGGCGGGTGCTGAGGCATTCCCTGCGGACTGGTTTGAGCATAGTAAGCAGCCTGCTGTCTATAGTACTCGGCCCAGGCTGCACTGTAGTCGGGCTGGCCACCAGGGGGAGCACCGGCAGGTGCAGGGACTGCTTGACCTTTAAGAAAAAAATAACTTTGTTGTAACCACAGTTAAAAGCCCCAAAGAACATCATTTCCAATAAAAGTAATACCTTGCTTCTTGAATAGTCCTTGCAAGCCTTTGAATAATCTTGTATTTGCTCTGGCTGACCTAAATTCTTAATTTTTTCCGCAGTACAGGGATTTGAACTCTGGACCTTGCACTTGCCAGACAAGGCACTTATTCCACTGAGCGATATCCTTGGCCCTCTCCCTGAATTTTAATATTTTATCCACTCAAAGTAAGGTCATGACAAAACTGTACATGTCAGAAAACTGGTCATAGAATTTAAAAAACTGAGTGAATAAAAATTTAGGATTTATGACTGTTAACCTTTCAAACTTTTATTTGGTCAGGTTTGAGCAAATTTTCATGTACCAACACATTTTTCTTCCAACAAATAACTCTTCTCAATGAGGAAGTGAGTTTTAACATTTTGGGGAAGGATTTTCTTTTTGGGCTAATTCAAGCTGCTTAAAGGTGGTTTTGGTGAGGCTTGTTGTGGACCTGGAGATGGAACCGTGGTCCTATGCGCCTTACTTCATTTGTTCAAGCGGCACTTTATACAACTGAGCTATTCAGCAAGCGCCCAAGTTTTAAAATTTTGATCTTGTGAGACAATTCAAGCAAATCTGAAACAAGTTTCAATAAGTGGAAAAACACACAGTAGACCAGAGCCTCCTACACACAACAATCCACACTTTAGGGGAATGAAAGAAACTGAGCCTCATTTTAAGATGTGTTCATTTTACAGGTAAAATAACAACACAGAGTAAGTCGGTAGGACAGATACATGCTCCCTGAAACACATGAGCACACATTCAAATATGCCCAGTGAAAGTTAAGTCAACACATTGCATCACCAGGGAAAATGTGAAAATAAGTAGCCGGCACATGCCATTTCAATCTTAAAAAAGATGTCCAAGGAAAACTCATTCCAAGAGACAGTCTCTTTAACAAATGGTGCTAGGGATACTGGTTATTTACATGTTCTAGAATGAAACTACAGATTTATCTCTCACCCTGTATGGAAAAAAAAAAAAAATCAAATCAAAATGGACCAAAGACCTAGGCAGAAAAATCACCTCCCCAAGAGGCAAACAAAGGTATTTCTCAAAGTTATAAATATTATCTAAAACCTTAAGCTAATAGGGAGATGTAAATCAAATCTGCTTTTCAAGCTGGGGAAATAGTACAGTGGCATAAGTGCTTGCCTGGCAAGTATATTGTCCTGACTTCAATCCCTAGTACAAACAACAAAACTCAACCTACTTTTCAGGAAATTATTTAGCTACCAAAAGGGGGAAAATATGTCATTTACTAGAGAAAGGATGAAATTAGAAACCATTATGCTAATAAGCCACAGTCAGAAAATAACCATGTTTCCTCTTATGAGAAGAGGACAGACCTATCCATCTATCATTCCCAGGAAAACAGAAGGTAAGACTTCTAGAGGGAGTTGGAAGGAAGACAAAGGGAAACCGGATTTAAAACAAACAGGATATGTTAAGTGAAATCAAACTGAAAAAAAGCAAAAAATCCCCTGCTTTAAGATTCCAATAACAAGAATACCAAAAACAATGCTAGTTATGATGGTGGGATTCCTATACTGCTGGTTGTAAACTAGTAAACACTATGGAAATTAGTACGCTGATTACTTAAAAAACTAAAACTTGGCCAGGGACGGTGCTGCATGCCTATAATCCCAGTACTTGGGAGCATAGGCATGAGGACTGGCTCTTGAGGTATTGAGTACAGCCTGGTCTAAAGCAAGAACCTGTCTGAGAGAAAAAAAAAAAACTGAACTGAACTGAACCAACCAGAACCAACCCAGCCCAGCCACAAACTTCCCAAGCACCCCAAAAATCTAAAGCTAGAAATACCATTCAATGCAGCTACACCAATCCTGGGACAGTCCCAAAAGAATCAAAGAGAGCATACCAACAATGATACATAAATAAATACTCTTATTTGCAACAGAAGAAACTACATCTAAGCAGTGTGACATGCTGCCAACAAAGAGAAAATGTGCTACATGTTCAGAATGTAACATTATTTATCTATAAAGAATGAAACCATGAGGGGCTGGGGAGATGGCTCAGTGGAATAAGCACTTGCCTGCCAAGCACAGGGGCCTGAGTTCAATCCCTGGTTCTGAAAAAGAGTGACACCATGAGACTAGGTGTGGTAGAGGATGCTTGCAATCCCAGGGCTTGGGAGGCTAAAAACAGGAGGATCACTATAAGTCTGATCTGTTTAGTGAGACCCTGTACTAAAAACAAAACAAAAAAAAAACACATGGACTGACCTGGATACCATCATGTTAAGTGAAAGAAGCTAGATGCATGAAGCCAAATATCACATTTTTTTCTTTTCTTTAGGTATTTAGGATAGGGTATGCAGGGTCTCATTGTGTAGGTCGGACTTGTAGCAATCCCGTTTACAGTCTCCCAAGTGCTGGGATTACAGGTGTATGCCACCACCCCCAGTCTCAATTGCCAGTCTCAGCATGCCCTGGGGAAGAAACCCCTAGCCCCTGCTTGCAGGTGCTTTAATCTGCTGAGCTATTTGGACAGCCCAGGAAAAAACGTGAGGAAATTAGTACACGAGCCAAATGTTAAAGGGAGGAAAAAGAGGTTTATATTTTTTAAAAAAACAAAATGGCCTAAGTTCATCTATTTCCCAAGCTAAACCTCACTATTCTGCATGACTAATATGCACTAACTAGAGAAAAGTCATTCACCTTTGTACCCTCTATACCATTTTTCCAATTCTAATTGCCAAATGGGACTGAATTTTCCTAGCTGGAAGAACAGACATCTTTTTTGCTTAGCCTCCCTGAGCCTTGGCTCTCAACTTCTTACTTCCCTGGCCCTTCCAGGGATGTATGTTGGTGTCATTCCTCCTTTCTGTTACCTCATCCATCTCTTTCCTGGGGTAGGGTGGGGTAAACATTGAATACCAGACCTTGTACTGAGATACACCGCAGCTCTTTTTTACAGTTCTGAGACATGCTTTTCCCAGGCTGGCACTGAACCTGTGATCCTAGCTTCAGACTCCTGTGTAGCTAGTATTTTGAGGCATTCTTCCTCACACCTGGCTAGTTACTGTTCTCATACAAAAATTGAGCTTAGGCTTCAATAGAACATTATCCATGATTTACATACACATAGCTTACCAATGTAGACAATTTTACTTTAATTTCTCCTGACAGATAAAGGACCTGCTCTAGACCCATAACATTCTATTATAGCCACTCTCATGGACTGTATCACCATACTCAATTCTCTCCATACACCTGCATCTTTCTTTCCACAAGCCCTCAATTTCTCTTCCTCTAGACCGAAGGTACCAGAGGTCAAGGGCACCAAGTCTTTTTTTTATCAGTGCTTAATACTCCAAAGGCCATCCTAAAGTCTAACTTTTCTCAAAATGGCTTCACTTTCCCTTCTCTAAACAGGAACTACCTCTCTTTTTCTTGGAAACTTCCCAACTTGCAGGTCTTGTGGTATAGAAGTTTTGGGTTTTTTTTTAAATTTTAGCTTTAAAAATACCTACTTGCAGACCTGCAATTTCTTGTAAGGCTTAAACATTTCCTTTCTTCAACTATTTAGAATCCTACTGATCTATAAGAATGTCTCAAGTAGGGCATGGTGGTACATCTGTCATCTCAACAGGAGACTAAGGAAGGATAATAACAAATTTGACTTGGGTATATAGCGAGTTCAAGGCTAGCCTGGAATCTGGACTACATAATGAGGGCTTGCCTTTAAACAATAAAAAAAGAATTAACCTAGGAAATTTACAATTATTTCAGTAGAGGCATATTCACTAGGAAACAACTGCAAATTACAGTGTACTACTGGAGTTTACTAAGTGGAAAAATTGAAATTAAAATATTACATACATAGATAAGCTATGTGTAAAAAGCAGATAATGCCTACACTGTATGGGGCGAATTCAAGAAATCAATCTAGAGTTCTGTACTATCCCAACCAGGCCACTGGAGAGAGTAAGTGGCTCTGGAAATAAACTTTTATCTCCCAATGTTATTCTTTTTTTCCTTCCATTTAAGACACCTGAAAAATGAATTATATCAGTGATACACTTTAAGGTCTCTCATCTGTGGTTATCCCAAGAAGGTCCTGAGGACAAAAACCATACCTAGAAATTATAGTATTTAAGTACATTACAAAAAAGAACTTTCATAGGAAACGTGTAGCTATCATACTATGAAAAATGTTCATTAAACCCTAACAAAACTACCTCACAATATCTAAGATTTATATTTAAGAGAAAACTCCCCAACCAATCCACTTTACTCATAAATGCCTGCTTAAAGCAAGCTTAGGCAGGCACAGGGGTCCATGGTTAGATCCCTGGCACCACACATTGCACCAGGGCCAGCCCGACCCATAGGGTAGCCTGAGCCTGCCAAAAAGAGAAAACAAAAAAACAAAACCTAATAGGTGATCACTGTACTATAGACAGGAAAGAGTGTGGAGGACAATCTTCAATCAAACATATTTATTTCCACATTATCTTTTCCATAAAGGATCTAATAAGACATTAAGCAAGTGACCTCACGTAAGGATTTTAGAGAATAAATGGCAAGGAAAATAGTTGTAAAGAAAAAATGAAAATGTAGACCTTGAGTAAAAATTAAAATGTAACAGACCAACTCATTTTAGTCCATGTAAAAATTGAAAGAGCTAGGCTGGGCATGGTGGCGCATGCCTGTAATCTCAGCACTTGGGAGGCTGAGGCAGAAGGATTGTTTAAGTTCAAGACCAGCTTGCGCTACAAAGTGAGCTTAAGGCCATCCTGAACTGCATAGTGAGACCCTGTCTCAAAAAAAATTAAAAAAAAAGAATTGAAAGAGCTAAACAAAACAATTAAGTGACTGTATAAGAAACAAAAGGCTTTAACATACCATAGAACCCAAGTCATCTCACATTACTTACCTGAGTTCATTAGTATGCCTTTATTTTTGCCCATTTAATAGCTATAGAAATATATGGCATATACAAAATATTGTAAAAGATACAAATTAAGGCTAATATATTTTAATCTCAACAAGCTTAATTCTAAAAATGGTGATGCTGCTGTTAATGTTAAAGCTGCAGGTCCTGACTACTATGTGTAACAGCCAGCATCCTTTCTGACAGCATCCTTGTTCAAAAGCAAGGCAGCTCAATGAATTACATAGACAGCTTAAGTATATTTTCACCCCCAAGGAGATATTTTTACTCACCATTCACTTTTTTGACATAATAGAATTTTAACCCCCCTCCCCAATATACTATTTTGAGGGTATAGTTAAAACATTTTAGAAGGGCTGGTGGAAGCTCAGGGAACAGAGATTGATCCCTGGTACCACATGCCCCGCTGGCTTAGCCAGTGATGGAGACCAGGCGTGGTGGCATATGCCTGTAATCCCAGCACTGAGGAGGATGAAAATAGTATCACTAAGAATCGGAGCTGCATAGTGAGACCCTGTATCAAATAAATTAAAACAACAAAAAAATTTAGAAATTTAGTGCTGTAGTTAAGCTTGAGAAAAATCAGGTCACAAAAACAATCATTTTGCCACATTAGGAATAAAATGGTGCACGACTTTTCAAGGTCATCCTAATATGAAAGTTTTTTTTTCTTTAAACAGAAATCAACTTTGCAGAAATCTTTTTTCACAAAGGATACTTTTATACACACAAAAAAAAGATTATTGTTTTTCTGAAAAATTTTCTTTTGGTACAAACTGAGACAGTCTTTGGCAAAGAAAACTGAAATTTAAAATCAAATTTTTCAAATTTAGATAAATGCGTTTTTAAATATGACTAAAAGCATCTGAAAAATTATCTATACAGAAACAAATTCTATATGACAAATAAGATATATATAATACACACACACACATATATAATATACATATATATATATAAATAAAATGATTAAAAAATATCTCCCCAGAAGAATATCAAGTTCCAAAGGTCCTTTGAAACTATAAATTTGGAAGACAGGCTGGGGACTCAAGACTGAGTAATAAAACTGCTCAGTAGTTTTGTCACCTGCTTTCAATCTGAGTAAACTGTTAGCTAAGATGTAGCTCTTTGCTTTCTTGCAGCAGTTTACACTAACTACCTGCAAGTTACTTAACTGCAACCTCCGGTAGGGCAGTGCTTCCTAGCTGTTATGCCCATAATTACAAGGTCAGTATCCATCACATCTTACTAAGTATGCAACGTGTTCTATAAACGTTAATATATTTTTTGTTTACACTTTACACGTCCCCAAATGAGTATATTAAACTCTCATTTTTATTCAAGATAGACATTTCTATTTGCCTTCTCACTTATAACCATTTCCTTACTAGTTGTTCTCTAAAATCATAATCTAAGGGCTCTACTAGGTGACTCATTTTTCTGTTCATATGCAGTATTCAAACTTATTAACTACAACTGTAAATGACCTCTTTCTTGCTTTTTGTGCAGCAAAAATGATACCACACAGAACGAATTTTTGCTTAGTGCTCTAAAATGTAACCTTACACCATTTAGGCTAGCAACACAGTAACTATGTATACAGAAATACAGTAATAGTAAATGTCATATATGCCAATGGGAAAGTTTCTACTTTTAATTAACTAAACACATTTCCTTGCAAAACCAAAAAGTTAAGAGTTACCTTGGTATGTTTTGACAGCCTAGTGATTTTAGAATATAATCTCACTCAGTTATTGCCCTCAATATTGTAAAAGTCAAATGGATTGATGTTGCCAAATCTTGTAGAAACAGTGCAAATATAAACTTTTAATGTTTATTTACTAACTGCTTCAATTTAAAATAAATACATACATAAATACACTCAAAACACAGACAACATACCCATTTTCTTGTAGTATTCTTCCCAAGCCTTGGTATAATCAACCTGTCCAGCTGGTGCTGGATTCTGTTGATCTCCTTGTTTAAGAAAAACAAAACAAGATTAAAGGCTTTTAAAAGGCACCATAGGGACCTTCTGTTTCTTATCTGTACACCTAGAGCAGGCTCCTAAAGGTAGTAAGTAAGAGGCAGGTGCTGTATGGTAGTGATGTGCCTGCTGGTGCAAAAAGGAGGGACACAGAAGTCATGAATAGAGAACTTGAGTTATACGAAGCCTGTATATCAGACAAGAAAACACACTGAAAATGACAGGTTTTTCACTATTAACAGAAAAAGGGCAAGAAGTTTGTTTTTTTGTTAAATTTCCTTTTATGGTGACATCTTCATGCTAGGCAATCATTCTACCACTGAGCCAAATTCCCAGAATAAAGAACTTTTTAAAGTGTTACAATGGAACTGCATGAACATAAAAGTTTTGAAGTGTAGTATACCGTATGCATGCACGAAGTAGTACACATAAATAAAGACCTAAAGACTATTGCATCGTAGCAGCAATGAACATATACTTAGGTTTCTAAATATCACCTTTTGCTAAAAGTTAAGCCAAGAGCCAGGCACATACCTATAAATCTCATGATTCTGGGAGCCTAATGCAGGAGAAGTGCAAGTTCAAGTTCAGCTAGGGCAACTAGGTTACCTGGAAGAATGCTGCCTCCAAAAAAACAATTATAAAGACTGGGGATGTGGTTCAGCAAAAAAGTATTGGGTTTAATTCCCAGTACGACCAACAGCAGCAAATTAAAACAAAAATTAACACAAAGTCCTTAATGTGCCACACAGTAAGGGACTCCTTAAACAAAGAGCGTTTCAGAAGGATACAGGAACCACCATGAAGATACTTTTGACTGGTCAAATCTAGGAAATCTGATTATTAAAGTAATAAAATACTTAAAATACAACATATGTAAACAGGTATTCATATTGATACAAAGAACTAAATATGGATAAAAAAGGAGACCTTTTCTATATCAACTAAAAAATGTACAATGTGGGATAGGGAAAATCATCACAACTGTGGTTTAATAAGGCAAGAATTATATTAATGAAGGCTAAAGCCGATAGATGCACAAGCCAGCAATATCTGTCTTAATTTCGAGAAAACACCTACTGATTTCAGAGAAAGTGGTGTTACTCTCATAATACAAAACCCCAGCAAATACCAATATAACAAAGTGATACAGGTTACTAACTCTAGGGATGGAATATTTAAAACTTTTTAAAAAATTTTATTTGCATTTACTTTCTGCTTAACTTATTCCTGTGCCATAAGTTTTTGTTTCTTCAGGGATATCTTTTTCTTCTGTGCAACCACCTCCTCTGGTTTAGGAACAATTTGTTTCTTTTCTGTGAGGATCATCTCAATATGGCAGGGGGAGCTCATGTATGGGTTAACCCAGCCATGAGCTAAGTATGGTGGTGCATCTTGGGTGCTTTGTTCACTTGGATATGTTCAATAACCAGAGAATCTATCTCTAAGCCCTTAAGTTCAGCATTACTCTGCATTTGTAAACATGTGCAGCAAAAATTCAGCACTCTTTCTGGGCCACTGACCCTGCGTCCAGCCTCAATGTTTGGCCTGGGTACACCTACCAACTCCACCATTGTAATGCCGGAATGGTAGTCATTGCTTCTTTAATGTGACATCCTGAAGATACTTGGTAACCTTTTGGACACACATACCCTTGATAGCCTGGGCAGTTTCACATGCATTCTTAAAGTGAACGCAAAGATTTGAGCCTCCCTATTTGCATGATTTTGTGGGGTTTTCTGGCTCAAGAGAGTAGCAAACCATTTTCACAGGTCACCTCGGCCGCTGACAGAAGCTAAACATTTTCTAACTACTAAGAGCATACCATCATTGTTGAGTTTTTCCTGCGAAGCACAGTGATGCACACCTGCAATTCCAGCTAGTGGGAAGGCTGGGGCAGGAAGATAGATCACTTGAGGCCATGGGTTTCAAGACAAGCCTGGATAACAATGAGACTTTCTCAGAAAAACCTAAGCTGATAACCATCTAACAAAACAAAAGGTTTGTATGCTTTATAGCACTGAAGAAAAAGAAAAGAAGAGGAAGAAGAGGAAGAGGAGGAAGAGGAAGAAGAAAGAGGAGGAAGAGGAAGAGGAAGAGGAAGAGGAAGAAGAAGAAGAAGAAGAAGAAGAAGAAGAAGAAGAAGAAGAAGAAGAAGAAGAAGAAGAAGAAGAAGAAGAAAAACACTATTCTGTTATGTAACCAATCTGACAACTAAGTATATGGTACCAGACTGGATCCTAAATCAAGGGAAAAAATACTGACTGGTGAATTACTGACAGTAAAGGTAGAAGTGTTTCCCAGGCCTGCCATGCTGGCCCTGCCTCCAGAGTATGCTGAGAGGGCAATTGAGACTGGGTGTGGTGGCACACACCTGTATTCCCAGCTCTTGGGAGGCTGTAAACAGGTGGATGACTCACTACCAGTCTGACCCAGTAGTGAGACCCTCAACACCCTGTAGACCCTTCCCTAAACACACACACACAGAAAAAAAAAAAAAAAAAAAAAAAAAAAAAAAAAAAAAAAAAAAAAAAAAAAAAAAAAAAGAAAAAAGGTAGACAAGTGTTGATGAACTCATGAGGGCTATATGCTTTTTTGAAAACTACACAAGCATATTCAAGGGTTTATGCATACAAACATTTTTTTGAAATAATGATAATGGCAGACACATACTAACAGTAGTATGAAAGGGGTAGAATGTTAACAGCCAGGCCACCTGGATTTCCCCAGAATTAATTGTCACAACTTTTTAAATTGCATGCTGGGGCCTCAAGCATGCTGGAGCTCTGCTACTAAGCTGAATCCCCAGTCTTGTTCTCACAATTCTACAAAGTTAGAAAGTTATTTCAAAGTAAGTTATTTAGAAAGGCTGGTTACTGAATGTAAGAAATTCTAGGCATATGGTGATATACTTTCTGTATAATTCTAAACACAAACTCAGACTTTTGAATAAAAAATAAAAATTTCAGTTACCATAGTTACCTTGCCCGTTCGTTTGGGTTGCTGTGGGTGCACTTGTAGGAGCTGCAGGTGGTGGTTGTGCTTGTTGTTGATAATAGTGAGCATAATAAGCAGCCCAGGCTGCTGAATTTGGATCTGTTCCTGCCTTGGCTAGAATAAACAAAATGTAGTATTTGCATTTGAAGCCTATAATCAATCTCAATCATACACACACACTCCTAACATACAGATCCAAAAATGAGTTATCAATCAATAAATAGTAAACGAAAACTTCAAATTTCTCTGATATATTCACTGTCACTAATGGCTTTTATTAATATAGAAAACTGAGGTCCATGCATGGGTTTTCCTAGGTTAACAAAACTAGTGAGAAGCACAAGTAGGGTAGGAAGGAAGGACCTTTTGCATCAAATCTAGTGCTCTGACAACCTATCTGGAGGCACTTATTTTTCTAATGTAATTTACTTCGGGGTTAATCTATGCAAGAAACAACTTCAGAACTAGGTACTTTATCTTGTCTTCTAGAAAAACACTAGAAATCCATAGAAAGAGATGAACTCTATCTCATCCTATTACAGATTAGCCATCCTTTTCTTAATGTTACTACCATACTTGAAATGTATTTTCTACTCTTCAAAATGGTCATACCTATTCATATAGCATTGTAATTCAGTATCTTTAATGACCTGAGCCTCCTGGCTTATCTTTTCTAGTCCACCTCATCTCTCTCTCCTGTCAATGTCATTCCAATAGTTAAAATTTCAGCCTTAACAACCTGCACTTTCCAGATACCTAATGCTGCGCTTTTGGTCATACTCAGTTTCCTTTGCACCTCACACATCTTCATTCAGCCCTCAGAAATCAACTGATGTGTGGTCAGTCTGAAAACTCTTGATCAGAAATCATTCAGTTATATTTTAATGGAATTCTGTCCTTTATAACAGAAATGTTCAACAGCAATAGAAGTTTATGTGTCTGTATCCCCCCAAATACAGCTTCTTCAGCACCAGTCTACACATGATCTGCTTAGACTTCATTCTAAGCAGTGAATCCCAGCTGCTTAAAGATTAGCAAAGTTTCAAAAGGGGTGTGGGAAGCACAAACATTTCTAGAAAGACAATTACAAAGTGATACAGTTAAAGGGTATCTTAAATTATTCTCCAAACCTCCCTCAATTGCTTGATGTACTGCTTTTTTATGTTGGATATATTTACACTGGTTAGCAGAATGATCTGTATGTTAATAATATAAATTATTTCACTGGGCATAATGTCTGTATAGAGAAATTAAGATACAAGATTGGGAGGGGGGCTTGAACACTGGGGATTGAAGCCAAGAGAACTCTCTGAGCTCCAGCTTCAGCTCCAGCCCATTTTGTTATTTTGAGTCAGTGTCATTAAACTGCTGAGGTTGGCCTTAAATATGTAAAACTTGGCAGCTAGAACTGTTAAGCAGTAATACTTAACACTCCATGTTTAAAACTGTGTAAGAAGTTCAGTTACATACAACATGTAGAGAACTTGGTAAATTTTTTGTCACATAGTATCCATTCACTTATTACTAATGTGCAGAGAAAATTGGTCTAGAAGAATTCAAAAGCTTCCTGGACATCTCTTCACTGAATTATAGGATTGAGAGTTAACTGAGGTCTGTTTAAGGTCTGAATTCTCAATCACTGCCTAAAAAGAATCATTAATTAACAGATCCCAGAGACTCAGTACCCAAACAGCGCTCATAAATGCAATCCAGAAGTATCTGAATTACCCAATATATATCCCCCTCTTAATCTGCCTGCCCAAAGCTGTCTCCCACTATTAAATTGTGCCATCGCAAATAATTTATAAATGGGAAACAAGTGTCTTTTCACTCTTTACATGTAGTTATAAACTGTTACAGAGCAAATATTTGATGTTCTTTCTGTACCCTATGTGTCCTTCGTCACAGTACCACTTACACTGGAAATGCAGTTTTGCTATGAAACATGAACTTATCACCAGTGTATATCCAGATAGTAATACAACTCATGCTGTTTCTTCAATGAGTGGACACTGGCTGTTATGTCGTCTTTGGTCATTACACAGTACTCACTTTCCATGAAATTCATTTATTTTATATATTTAAATACCACAATCTAAAACTAACTCAATATAACAGTTTCATATAAATCAACTTTTAAAAAACATTTAGGGGCTGGGGAGATAAATGCTTGCCTGGCAAGCACAAGGGCCTGAGTTCAATCCCCAATTCTGCAAAAAAAAAACAAAAAACAAAAAACAAAAAACATTATACATGGACAGTAATTGCTAAATCTGAATAGCAGCTCTTTCTTTCTTTCTTTTTTTGGCAGGACCGGGGATTGAACTCAGGCCCTTGAGCTTGCCAGGCAAGCCCTTATTCTACTGAGCTATCTCCTTGGCCTCTAAATAGCTTCTTTGAAATGACTCCAGTGAAAAAGAGGACTTAAAAGGTAGACTGATGAAGTTAGCTGATTTCAACAAATGCTTTTTGACAAACACGGGAAAAAACTAGAGCTAGAGACGGAGAAGATAGCAGAATGTTACTTTGTATATAAGATTCCAACTTCAATAGAGAAAAAGTTAAATGCATTTTAAAGCACCAATATGCAATTATTACATATGAAATAATTTAATGCATAAAGTTTTCTTATCAAGACCACTAAAAGTTTTTATCTTACTTAAAAACTTAGGAGTTTAATAGCCAAGAATTTAACATTATTATACAGGTAATTTTATTAAAAAAATATAAACTACTCTTCCACAGGTAGTGTCACCTTTAACACTTAATTCATTTGACAAGCACTGTTACCTAAAACCTAAGACAGTACACTTCTGTAGTTTTTGGCACTTTGGTATGTATCAGTGTTCAAGTAGGGAAAGCAAGAGAACAGTTTCACAAATCAAAGAGTTCATGTTTCGATATTGTGGAAGCAGTTCCCAACACTACTGAAAGAGCAAAGAATGTAGACTATGTATAAAACATGGAAATTCAACAGAAGAAATTTAACAATGTACAGGGGTGGCAGATAAACCAACAGAAGTAATGTGCAAATGTTAGGCAACTTTACCTGGATCAGGAGGAGCCTGTTGCTGCCAATGTGGATATGCATTTCCCCAGCCCTGGGGAGCATATGGGGCTGGAGGACCACTGGGGGAAAAAATATCAGTATTAAAAACTATTATTTACCACAAGCTATGATCTCTGTTGAAAACCCCAGAAACCAAACCCAGAACTTACTGAGGAGCTGGGCCAGGTGGTCCTGGGTTATAAGGTGCAGGATTATATGGTCCCATTGGAGTTCCAGGCCCTGGAGGCCCAGGAGGTCCATGGGGACCTGGGACACCATGGGGCCCATGGGGTACAGGTGGCCCTAAAGGATTTACCGGGCCCTGTAAGAAAAGCAAGATAACACACACACACACACACACACACACACACACACACACACACACACACACAAAATCAGTTTTGTTCCAACAATTCAAAGGCCAAATAATCTTCCTTTTTACCCTTTTAGAGTCACAATAACAAAGTTTAGATTTTTCTTGTTTAGGTTGTAAAACTAACTTAAGCGCCTGAGAAATAAATGAAGCAAAAATTGATATGCTTCCTGTTTTATACTACACTTTTCATATTCATCATTTCAATCATGAAATTCCTTTATCATTTTAATCAGAATCAGGTCCTGTTCACTAACTCCTGTTCATTCTCCATCCACTCTTCTTCTAGAGACACAACCATCTTGATGAAATTGTCCCCAAAATGTTATACAGGTAATTTTATTAAAAAAGTATAAACTACTCTTCCACAGGTAATGTCACCTTTAACACTTAATTCATTTGACAAGCACTGTTACCTAAAACCTAAGACAGTGCACTTCTGTAGTTTTTGGCACTTTGGTATATATCAGTGTTCAAGTAGGGAAAGCAAGAGAACAGTTTCACAAATCAATTGTGAACTATCTAGATGCCACTTCATCTGCAAAGTTACAACTAGTTCTCTCTCAAACTGGAGCCTGTCAGCTAACAATCTTTCTATACCTTTTGCTGGAAGACCATTTAGATCAATTTACATTGCTCTTTTTATCAGTTTTTTAAGCTCCACCAATTTTTTAAAACTGATATAACACAACAGGATATCTTATATCCTTATCATGCTATGTTGCAATGAACAGTTAGGTGGCTTTTTTGGAGTTACAGTTTGTGAATGTGTCCTCCCAAAGCCTCCTGCAGTCTTGGGGCAGCTTCTGGAATTTGTGACTTTACTGTGGGTGGAGGGGATGCTGCACCTGCCCTGGGGCAGGTAATTTGCATTACGATGTAAGGAGGGAGGAGAAGTTAGCTGCTAGAGCTGAGGCTTCTTTTTGCCACTGCAGGGAAAGGTTGCTCTCTCTGCCACCTGCCAGGCTGCCTTGGAGCCGCCTGAGTATGGACTGAAACCTCCAGGAAGTGTGAGCTAACTAAACCTTTCCTTCCTTCATTTTGAGTGTCAGTTATTTGTCCCAGCAAGGAGAGAAGAGTAACTAAGACAGCCAACCTACAAAAACTATTAAAGGTAGCTGTTCTTTTTAGAAACTCTTGTGATATTAACTGATTTCATAAAATTTTCAATTGCTGCCATCTCTCATTTTTTTTACTAATCACAACATTCTTTCTACACAGATAAACATTTTATCACTTTTAAAAGTAGAAATACATAACATTCATTTAATCCCAACTCTATGAAGCAAATATTGATCTCAAGTAACTTCTCCAAAGCCAGTCTTCCATAACCATCTACTTAACCTTAACAGTTAATGTGACCATCTTACCTACACGCACTCAAACATAAAACAGTTCTCTATATCTCTAACTCCATACAAAATCAGGATATTTTTACTGCTAGACATCTTTCGTGTGTTGTATGTATCCATTATGTCATGAAACCTGTAATTTCCAAGTAGAAATGACTATAGTGTATCTGAACTAAAGCTTTATTTAAGAGGTCCTATACTATAAACTAAGACACTGAAAGCATACTCACACCAATCTTTTCTTCTATGAGTTGCCGAGCATAGTCTATTTGTTGAGGAGTGCCACGAATTGTAAATAATTTCATGTTAGGATCTGCATTGGGTGGAGGATTCCTCTGAAGTTCTATTCTGGCACCAGATTGTTGGCTTATGCTTTTTATGGTCTCACCCCCTAAAAAAAAAAAAAAAAAAAAAAGTCATTTTCTCCTAAAATTCAAAGGATTGAAGATACACTATCGAAAATGGTCATAATGGACCATTAAAATATTTTTTGGCCAAATTTCTGACAATATTCTATTATAATTTTTCATATTAAAAACTTCAAATTCATGGAGGTCACAATTCTTTTAAAATACATTAAAATTTACTTAATATTATTCACAGCTCTATGTGCACAACTTACAAAAAATATTTAGTTTTGGCAAGCAATGTCAAAAACAGATTTTTAAACATGCAAAAATTTTTAAAAACATGTGTTCAGGAAAATGCAGTCAGGTATGGGGGAACGCATGTGACCCCAGCACTCAGGAAGCTGAGGAAGGACAAACATTAAGTTTGAGCCAGCCTAGGCAGCTTAGGGACACCAAATAGTAAAGGATACAGATGGAGTCTAACAAGGCCCTGAGTTCATTCTCCATTAACATACCCCTTCATAAGAAAGAGAAATAACAAACCCTTACTGTTTGAGTCAAACACTAATAATAGTAACTATTAATTCTTGATCCCCTTTCTCAAGGATCCAACAATATTTAAATCTTACTCTTTTACTTCATTTATCTTAGTTTTCACATCAGATACACAAGAACTCTTTCGGGCTGGCCAGACAGCTCAGCAGATTAAAGTGCCTTCTTCAGCAGAGCACAGTGGCCAAAATTCAATCCCTGGCCAGGGTCTGTTGAGATGGCAATTGAGACTCGGCCAACTTGGCCTCTTTGGGAGGCTGAACACAGGTGGATCACTATGAATCTGATCTATGTAGTTGGTGAGACCCTGTAGACCCTTACTAAAATACAAAAAAAAAACCAAAACTCCACAAAAAAACAACTACCACCAACAGAAATAGTGTCCAGAAAAATTAAGTCATGCACTAAACATCAAAAATTTAAAACACAAGCCAGGTGTGGTTGTGCATGCCTGTGATCCAAACACCCTGGAGGCAGAGAGAGGAAGACTGCCCAAATTTGAGGGCACCTTAGGCTACACGTGAGTTCAAGGCCAGCCTGAACTATACAACAAGACTTTGTCTCAAAAACACAAAACACTTCCCCACAGAAAAGTTTAAAAAATACTTTGCCTTTTCCTATTATTAATCCAGTCTTCCCAGTTGGCACAATGAAATTAAATTCCTGTAGTCCACCTGGTGGTCCCATGTTCCAGTTGCCTTGACCTCTACCTCTTCCTCGACCCCCAGGTCCCGGTCCACCAGGATTACCAGCCTAAGGAAGGAAAAGACAAGTAAGTTTGTACAGAAATCAACTCTTCTTTCCATGATACAATTAATGTCTCCTTGTAGTCAGGAGGCTGAGGCAGAAGGATCACTGCTTAAGTCTGAGGGCAGCCTGGTCAACAAAGTGAATTCAAGCCCAGGCAGAACTACATACTGAAGCAATTCCTTGTCTCAAAAAGAAAAAAAGTTATTTCTCAACTCTTCATAATCCTGAACTAGAAATTTATAGAGAAACTGCAGAGATCGCTTGATGAAAAGAATGAATAAAAAGTAAAATCCATTTCTTTTTGAGATTGGGTCTTTCTATGCAGCCCATGCTGGCCTGAAACTCACATTGATCCAGCTGCCTCAGCCTCCCAAGTGCTAGAATAACAAGCATGTGGGACCATATCTGCCCCCCGCACCCTCAAAAGCCACAGTGTGCTGGGAGTTGAAGCTGGACACTGATCATATGTGGGAAGGCAGGACAAGGCCTGAGTGCCTAAAACAGTCAAGCTACTTAGTCTTGAGAAAAGCATACTGCTGGGATAGTTTTCGGCTATTAGTTGCTAGGCAACATTGTCATTCATGATACTAAGTTTGTAAAGGTTTAAATAAATGCCCCTACCATTGTTCTATGGGTCCTTTGCCAATCAAGCAAACAGGCTATTACCTGACATCAGCTATATCTTGCAATTTTCTCCTAGGGAATCACTGAGAGACCAATGAATCCTCACAATGTTCAATCTAGATAGGGCACATATGTAGCAATTCTTAATGCTCCAAGTTGTCTACTTTAAAGCAATTTAAACTTTCTATCCACTAATAACACGATATCCAGCAGACTAATGTAAAAATACTAGAGAGGCACTTTTGGATTTGATGAAGGAAAAATAAATGAATACTTTTCAATGGAGGAAATTATGCTGTATCAAACCTGAACACTTCGAAGAAGGTCTGTGATAATTTCTGCAGCATGCTGACATCGATCTGGAGGTCCAGTTATCTGAGCTATTCTATCAGGTGTTGTTCCATCATCTTCAAAATGAACAAAGTGAATTAATTAAACAATAAATGTGTATTAAAACTTATTGCTACAAACACTTTACAAGATTAAATATATGTACTGACCTGGCTTAAACTGAATTCGAACACCAGCATCATTTTGTATTTTTTTAATCATCTCTCCATTTCTTCCTATTACAATGCCAACAGCAAATCTTGGGATGGGGACCTTATGCAAGTAAGACCAATTATTAAGAAAGCTTTGTTCCAAAATGTAATCTATTACTACATATTTAAAATGCTATGCTTCTATCAAATAAAGAAACATGATAAAAACATCCCAAAACAGAAAAAGTTAAGGCTTTTTACTCTCCAACAGGAAAAACATTATCACATTTACACATTAGCAACAGCCATTTGGTTGGGTGTTTTACTTACATCTATCCCTTCATTGCCTCCTATTCTTGACCCATACTCATTTCGAACTTCTCGGAAACCACCTTGATCACGAATTAACTCCAACACCATTTCCTTGGCTTGCTAAGGTAGAAAAAGTCAATTTATAAAGCATGCCATAAAACCTCTTTAGTTATCCATGTTTGTTTATCCAAACATATCCAACCCCTTTATGAAGGATAAAGTGAAGTTTACTTGAACTTTGTATGGGTCGCCTGTAATCCTAAGAGGTTTGTCAGCACCAGTGTTCTGAGGCCCATCTTGAATCATAACCATTTTAACTCCAGCCCGTTCCTGTTAAAATTGTAAATATCATGTATTAACAAAATGAGACTGGAAAATGGGCTTCAAAATATATTAAAATAAATTATTATATAGTACCTGCAGTTGTTTAATAGTCTCTCCCCCTTTTCCAATAACTAATCCTGCCTTGCTAGCTGGAATCATGATTTCTTGAACAGCATTTCCAGGTCCATCACCATGATGAAACCCAGGGGCTGGTCGGCCTTTTTCGACGATCTGGTCCAGTAACCGTTTTGCTGATCTGTTGACAACATTCAAAGGACATAGTTTAAAATACCCAAGCTTATTATAGTCCAGTAATCCTCCTCCTGGGCTTCAGAGTAGGTGCTTACAACTAATAAAACAGTACTCTCAGTATGCAACTGGTTCTATGGAGCAAATGGACAGGATGCTGGACTTTTAGCAGAGTCCTGGAGTGATCATTGTCAATGTTTTTACATTTAGCCACAAGCAAATATCAGGGATCCAAAATTGAGACCATGCAATACATTTCTTTTGTTTGCTTGTTTTTTTCCGTTTTGGTGAGATCAGGGATTGAACTCAGGCTCTTGTGCTTGCTCTACTGAGCTATCTCCCCAAGCCCCTGTTTGTTTTTGAGACAGGGTCTTACTATGTAGTTCAGGCTGGCCTTGAGTTCACTTTGTAGCCCAAGCTAGTCTTGAACTCACAATGATCCTCCTGCCACAGCCTCCCAGGTGCATGCCATCACACCAGACCCATGCAATACATTTTCTAGGTATACAATGTTTTTGACATGACAATCCTGTCAGAAGGATCAACTTATTTGCGGATAAATAAGGCACAAGAGGGGCTAGGGAGATGGCTTAGTGAAATAAGTGCTCCCCAGCAAGCACAAGGGGCTGAGTTCAATCCCCAGTTCTGCCAAAAAAAAAAAAAAAAAAAAAAAAAAAAAAAAAAAAAAAAAAAAAAAAAAAAAAAAAAAAAAGGATGTAAAAAAATAAGGCAGAAGAGAATATCAAGTTTTTATACAAGTCGGGCGTGGTGGCGCAGGCCTGTAATCCCAGCACTCAGGAGGCTGAGGCAGGAGGATTGTTGTGAGTTCAAGACCAGCCTGAGCTACAAAGCGAGCTTAAGGCCAGCCTGAACTGCATAGTGAGACCCTGTCTCAAAAAGACAAAAAAAAAAAAAAAAAAAGTTTGTATACAATGAGATGACACAAATAAAGGCCATAAAAGAGAAAGTAGTTTAGGAATGAGGTAGAAATCAAGGATTTTATCTTTAAATGATCTAAATTGGAAGATATATGGATGTAGAAATATGGTTCAGTAGTACAGAGCGGGCACAATATATATGAGACACCAAGATCAACCTCCACTACAAAAATGAAGCCAGATACCTAGAAATACATTCAATCGAAGGTATCAGGCAAGCAAATAATTACATATGGATTAAATAATAATCTATGACCCTGAAAAGAGAATTTCAGACGAGATTGGGCGTGTTCAGGGTGGTATGGCCGTAGACAGAAATTTCAATGAATTGATGAGAATAAAAAAAGCCTGACTGGTATGAGTTCAAGAGAAAATGAACATATCAGATGATGTACATCACCTTTTAATAGAAATTTTATTGGGCATATAACTAAAATGTAAGATTCAAAGATGGCTTGTTGCGATGGAGATGATCAAACATATTTATATAATATTAGAAACTACCTATAAAAGGAAAATTAGTAAGTAACCAAACATATAATTACAGGAATAATGTCGTATTGGAATAGGAAGGGCCCTCACCATACAAATACATGAAATCAATACATCTGAGTTCCATGGGTAAAAAGAGAATAAATGAAACACAGTTTAGTGGTGTTGAGGTGAAAGTTTATGTTTTTCTTCCATTTTCAGTAAATAAGATGGGAAAAAGGTTAAATGCTAAAGATTCAGAAATGGGAAGGTGATAATTATTAATTTATATTTTTATAATTCAGATGAAAAGTATAAACATCAAAAGCTGAAAATTGTTCAATAATGGGGATAAGAGGACAATAATGTACAAGCCATAATGAAGAGTGAATTCAGTCTTTATGTTAGTCCTAGTAAGTAGACTTTGAAGATTTTCATACTTACTGGACAGATTCAGGTGTTCCAGTTAACATACACGACCTTTCTGGAAGGCCACCACTATCTACAATAAAAAGAATTTTGATCAAGAAAAAGTTAACAATTAGGACCATGATCATTTGTAACTTATAAAATATCCACTTTCAAACTATTAAAGAGAATGTTACCAGGAGCTATCTGTATTTTGCATCCAGATTCCTGTTGAATGCGTGAGATCTGTTCACCTCCTCTGCCAATTACTAGTTCAAGAAAAAAGAAAAAAGATTTGATGAAAGATTATGAAGTATACTTTGATTGTATTTTCAAAACTTTCAAAAAAGTTACTTACTAAAGCCAACCATTCCATCTGGAACTTTGTATTCTTCTGTCATCACAGATCTGCTAAAAAATAATAGAAACTAACATTTTCACTCTAAGAAAAGTAATTTGCATATAATCTAAGCAATGGAAGTCTTCTAGTTTAATCTGACGTAGGAGGCATATCATATCCATGCCCAAACTATGCTTTTATTACTTGAGAGAACAGATGGTGCATTTAACAGACTCACAGCACAGGCTGCAAAGCCATGTTCAGGGAATGTCATCATTAACAATTACTGTAACTGACCATAGTTTTTGTAAAACATGACTAATTTCATTGGTTTCCAAATTACTAATGTATCTCACTCAAAAAGAAAAATGCATCATCTCCTCAAATGTAGAAAATTACATACACTTACACACACACACACACACAATCACAAAATGGCAACACATTCACTAAAACTTGGTTATATGCATATGTATCCTCCAATAAGCCTTGGAAAGCATTTCTGAAAACAGCTTTTGACTGTACCTTTGCTGCTGGTGCATTGGTGGTAACTGTGATCCAAAAGCTACCAAAAATTAAAGTAAAAATGAAAAATTTAGGCTTATATATTTAACACAGCATTCTAACTAAACATTCTAACATCTTTCCCTCAGGCATGGGCAACTAAAGAGATTAAACTTTTACATGCTATATTTAAATTATCACTGAGAGGGACCAGGAAGATGGCTCAGTGGAATAAGTGCTTCCCTGGCAAGTGCAAAGGCCCGAGTTCAATCCCTGGTTCTACCAAAAAAAAAAAAAAAAAAAAAAATCACTGAGTGGCAAGGAAGCCAGTGAAAGCAAATACATTATACGATATCTTTTTTTTTTTTTTTTTTAAATCAAACTCAGGACCTTGCCCTTGCCAGGCAGGCACTGAGGCTATCTCCCCAGCCCTTAAGCAAATACATTATCAATGGCACAGGGCAAAGCACTTTCAAGTGGTAAAAGCACAGATTAAGAACTAGAGTAAATAAAAAGAAAATATAATGCAGCAATCTTTACATATACCCAGCTATAAAATTAAATGCAATTTTTTTAAATTTTAAAAGAGAAAGGTGTATATACATGTACAACAAAGTTCAGGCAGGTATAGCAGGACATGCCTATCATCCTAGACTATGGTACACTGAGGGAAGAAAACTCCTCTAAATTTCATACCAGTCTGGATTATACATCAAGTCTGAACTTAAACCACCTTACAAATACTAGAACAAAACCTCAACACTAAAATTCAATTATTTAACTTTTAACACAACTTAAAATACTTACAGTCATTTTGAGGTGCAACTTTCTTAGCATCTGGTTGATCTGCAAAATTAAGATTTTTTAATGTTTCTGCCAGAACACACACAGCTTACCCCACTCAAGCAAGATTATCAACAAAAACATGTATTAAAGTATCTGAAATGGTTTATCACTTGAACCAAAGTCGCCAAAACTTTCAACCCTGACTCAATCTAAAGGAAAAACTATTTTTTTTCATTCTGGTCCTGTTTAAAAGATGCACAGACACTTAAAAATTCTCTGTATCAAATCACTGATCTTAATGGGCATTAAGCATTTTAGTATAATACAAGGCAAAGTGTTTAGCTCTCTTACTAGCAAAGTATCACAAAGGCTAATGATGCTTCCACTGTGGCACCTAGAACGTATGGCAAGGGATGTCTAGAAAATGTAAGACTCTGGTATGTAAAAATCTGAGTGTATCTGACTGTGACCATAAAATACAAAATCTTAAAAAAAAAAAATCACATCAGACAGTCTCAATCTACCCTGTTCTTTTATTCCTATATAAAACATTTCACTATGTAAAACTTCAGCAGAAAACACTCAAAGCAATGTGATTATCTTAATCTAAATCTATTACACAGATGACTACAATGATATCTTAGAACACACAACCTAAAATTGAAGTACTAAATTCTCCCCCCTTCAAACTTTAATGATTAAACATGACTGTTGTGCAGCAAAAATTCAGACACACATCCAAGAGGTATCTGTGTCTGTAAGAATCCAATTGTTTATTTCACGTTTACATACTGAACACAGGTAATAAATAAAAATTCCTGCCTTTAAAAGGAGAGGGCATTCCCTCCCAGTGTGTTGTACTGCTCGGACTTGTCCAAGAGCCATCTACACATAAAATAAAAAGAATACATTACATATAACATCTGAAGCATCATTAGCTCATTTTTTCTTCGTATAATGAAATCCTCACTGTAAATATGAAAGACACTTAAATAAAAGGAAACCAAGTACTCCTGAATAATAAGCTACAAATACATTGTACAGGCTTGGTCACAATCCTTGTTTTTTTAAAAAGGGGGCAAAAAAGGTATCAAAATTCACACATCAAACCTAAAACAAAAAAAGTGTATACTTCTAAGTTCAGAAACTTCAACAATTATTTTTTTTAAATATAAATAACTGTTTTATGTTTTAACCCATGTTTTAAGATAAACTTGAAAGGTAAAGTATTGAAATAACATAAAAATGCTATAATCTGTAATAAAACACAACAGTGGCAAATTGTATCCTTTAAAGTAAAATCTAAAACAGCAACAATGAAAACAGTACATAAAAATTTGTTCATTTAAGAAAACCCACCAAAGTGTTTCCTAAACAAACATAATTTTTCTTTTCTGTATGATTAACAAGGAAGTCTGTGCAAACTGTCAATAGACCATCCTAAAAGAGGGAAAACAAGCTGTTTTTTTTACTAAGACAGAACTTCCGATTACTTACCTTAGCTAGATTTCCTCTTCGTTTTTCTTTTTGAGGCTACTATAAACCTTAGAAATTTTAGGAACCTTATAATAAAAATGTTTGAAAAAATAAAAACACTGAAAGTTGCTACACCTAAACACTGCATAGAACAATGATAATCACTTATTGGTGTAACTTACCTCCATCTTCTAAAGGCCTTTTTTGTCCCCCATAACCATAGTCATTTGAATTCAATGATGTACCAGCATCACCCCCAATTTTTGCTGCAATCTTAAGAAAACAAAAACACATTACCATTAAGGACAGCAAAACAAACTGATAGTGTTCAATACTAAATTTCCCCATTTATTTTCTAATACATATATATACTAAATACTATCACATAAAAAAAAAAATCACTTGACAGACTAAAAAAGTTCATTTTATTACTATCATTAAGTACCTCAAAGAGTCTGAATAATCACAGCCTAAACTTTATCTGTTGGTCATCTCTATATTAATAATTAGGAGCCTTTAAATAAAGAAACTAATTTTGAAGAAAACCTAAATCTTCATTCTATGTTTTCTGAAGTTCTTTCCCAAGAGCAATGTAAAGATGTGTATGGGCATGGATGTGCAGACACTTTGTGGGATTCGATTTAGGATACGATGGGTTAACATGGGTGGCCTGCATTGTATTTCTATCGCACAGTGGTTTCTAAGGCTCCATAAAGGAGAATGAAGAACTCTATAAAAATCAGCAGCAGAATCCTAAATTCTGTCAAATTCACTTTATCTTCATTTGATTTTTTTTTTTACCTTTAAGAGTGTCAAATAGTCGCTTGCATTCAACTAAACACACACCATATAAAAAATTACCAGCTTCAAGTCACAAATTGAACACAACCAGTGGAAATTTCAATTTTTTCTATGAAAAGGAAATGGGTATTACCAACAAGGATAAACCTCTATACTGTTTTATATTCTCTATCAAAGATATGTGATGAAGTCATGAGAGTTCTTTACATCTTTCAACTTTAAGTGTCTGAACTCATTCGTGTTAAAAAAAAAAAAACAACAACAAAAAAAAAAAACCTGAAATTAGCCAGGCATGATGGCCCACACATATACTCCAGCATTCAGGAGACTGAGGCAGAAGAACTACAATAAAGCCACCCAGGACTACTCAGAAGACCCTGCCTCAAAATGACCAAATAATACTTGTAGTGACTGCAACCCCACTCTGTTACTTCACATTTGTAATATAATCAGGAAACTGAAAATAGTTTGATTTCAAATCTTAAATCAATTGTGGCTGGGTATGTTGAATGTATTATTTAAATTCAGTCAGTGTCAGACCTCATACACTAATTATACTTCCCAAGTTCTTAAGATTTTCATTTTCTTCATCTATAAATGTAAACAGGTACCACACAAAGCATATTATTGAACTGCTTGATTAAAAAAAAGGTACATGATTTAATTTTCTTGAATATATTTATTTGCTGAATCTAATCTTTCTTAACTATCTTTAAACGTAAATCCACTTTGTCAAATTACCTTATTTTCATCTTTGGGCATGATATTCAACCTCCTATCTTTCTCCTTAATCATGGCTGAAAATACTTTTTACGCTAGACCTCAAAACACATATTTAGCACTTTAAATTGTTCCCTAGCAATTTAAAAAACACTGCCTAGGGTTAAGTGTGGTACCCCAAGCCTGTAACTATAGACTCAAGCAGGAGGATCCAGAGTTCAAGACCAGCCTAAACTACACATAGGAAGACTGTCTCAAAACACCTAGGATTGACAAACATGGGTATTAAAAATATTTCAGGATGTAACCATCTTCTGCAGGTAACTCACAAATGCTCTATGCAGAACTACACTCTTATCCTTTCTTCCCCAGAGCAAGGATAAAAACACATACTTACTACACTTAAACAGTTCTAAAACTACCAACTGAATGATACTTGGCTCATTCAAAAGGACAATATTTCAAAAACTAAGAACTGACAAAAAGACAGTTACAGTAAAAACAAATTATTCTCCTGCATCAGTAGAAAATGGTCTAGGTTACTATAAATAAGATTCATTTAAGAGAAAATTCCTAAAAAATCAACTTCCTAATATTCTTGTCTGAATATTGTTAGACATGCATTTGAGGGTGGTAATTAAATTTTAATCTACAAAAACAAAACTTTCCATTTGGACCTTGCTCTACTTCTTGAATAAGTACATTTTTTTTGTGCTTTCCTTTTCTTTCTTTTGCTAGCATTTTTCACCTTCATTGACTATTTCTTAAGTCTAGGAATTCTGAAGTTGAAATAGCCAAACCATTTGATAAGTTTTCCTTTGTTAACAGAGCTAACTATCAGAATGTAATTAAGACCCCAAAATACCAAAAGTTTATTAGTCTATTTTTTAATGTTTAGTTCACCCTAATGTTTTCATTAGGGCCAGGAAGATGGCTCAGTGGAATAAATGCTTCCCAGGCAAGTGCAAGGCCTGAGTGTTCAATTCCCGATTCTGCCAAAAAAAGTTTGCAAGGGGTGTGTGTGTATTATGAATGATTCGGTTTTGTACATATAGCCTTCGGTCCTTGACAAACTTTCTTAAGCATTCCATGCCTCAATTACCACATCTGCGCAAATGGGGATAATAGTTTCTAAACCTACCTTGTAGGATGGCTGTGACAATTAAATGAATTGTTAAGACATATTACACAGCCCAATATGTAGTATATCCTTAAGAAATTTCTAATTATAAACAAACCAGCACATCATACTGTGTATCATTCAACTCTAAAACATGGCCCACAAAATTTCAGATACATGTATTTGAGGGCTTTTTCATCCTGATCAAAGATAAAGCTGCAATCTACTTGGAGGCCAACAAGTACATAAAGTTCTTTGCATCCCCAGGATCTGGCATACATAAAGCATTTTTGAATAACAAACTTCAAACATTTGTTTAGGTTTATCTTCAAAATAAAATTTCATCACTACTTATCATGGTCTATTTAGATCCATTTGCACCTTTTTTAAATCAAACTTTCCACCATACTTCCCCCACTCAATACTGTGTTCTTGGATTCTGGTCATTCCAAACATCCCCATACCTTTGCACAGGTTGCTGCTTTTCTCTACTGGCCAAACTTTCATTTTCATTTCACTTCATTTTCATTCACTGTGCCTTGCAAAAATGTCACCGGTCAGGGAGTTAGGGACCCCTTCCCTGGTATCCTGTACAGTGCCTGACACACAGCAGAAATGCTGTAAATGTTTACAGAACAAGTGGATGAATTAAATGTTCATATTATGTCTATTTTTATTAAAGCATTTATCTGCTTATTCTGTTCATTTCCATTTGCTTCCTGTCTTTATCACAGGTTCCTAGAAAGTCAAGAATCCAATTCACGTTTATAAAAAAACTCCAGAGTCTAAGTTTGGTGTCTGGCACTAAATTAAATACGCCAATTTAATATAAAACTGGTAGGTTTTCCAACCCAACTTCCTGTCAATTCAATGAATGTTTTCACAGCTTCTACTGTATGTTCAAAAGCTTTAAAAAGGTGGAAATAGAGAACTAGTATTAATGATGATATTTTGTGACTATTTTGGAATAGAATCAAGACCAGGTACATTTTTCTGATGTGTGAACACATTAGAAAAATAAGTGAACACACATCCCTGCAGATTTTGATTTCTGCTTTGATATTTTAATTTGTACGAGGGCTGGGTAAGAAGTTAAAGAACGTGGACTCCTAAAATAATTAAAATTGGTTTCTAATGACCATTTGCTTAAAATATCTAGCACCCAATACAATATGCACTGTCTACAATATGCAGTGTCATAAGGAGAATTAAGTTTTTTACTTTCACCAAACTAATACATTTTAAAACTAAACGTTGACAAAGAACTGCCTTAAAAAGATAAGGACTCATTCCACTTTCTGAAGTACTCGCACCTTTTTTATGGTTTAAAGAGCCTCGTCAGGGAAAGACGTGCCTTCAGGGTAAATACAGGCACGCCCGCAGTACAAAGAGGGCCGGTCGGTTTACGATTCGGAAAACCGAGAGGCATATTCAAACTCAGTCCCGAGTATAATGGGCCTGAGGCCATTTTGAGAGAAAAAACGGGGGAAGGGCCGGCCGAGACGGTCCGGAATCCCGCCAGGGGAAGGCCGCACTCCGGAGCCTCTCGCTCGCAGACGCGCAGGCCACGGATGTGGCCCAGGCCTGCCGATCGCCGCGGTCGGGATCAAAGGGCCAGACGCGGGGAGGCCACCCGCTCTTATCACAAGCGCCTGCCCTCCCCAGTTCCCGGAGACTCGTCCTAGGCCTTCCAAGCCCGGCACCAGAACCTTTCACATGGCTGTGTAACCCCACGCCCGCTGCGGATCACGGGCAAGGGGAGCCGCGCCAACTTCCTGGACGGGCGTTGATGCTCAGAAACGGGGGGGACTTGGGCCCTCTTCCGAGCAGCACGCGCGGGGGCCCAACACCAAGAGCACAAACCCGAGTTCTATTCTCTAGCAGGTACCACCAACCAACGTAGGGAAACGTGACTAGGCTACCAGGTCAGTCCAGAAGGGCACCTCGTTCCTCTTCCTCAGGAAGCGGCCTACAGGGCCGGCGGCCAATTACCGTGAGCTTTCGAGAGCCCGCCGCGCGGTCCCCACTTACCTGCCGGGCTCTCTGTAGCGCATCTTTGAAAGCATCGTTAACTCCTCCACCACCGCCGCCACCGCCACCACCACCGGCGGAGCCAGAGGAAGGTGGAGGCACTGTTGAATAGTCAGCCATGGCCGAATTATGGGAGCCGCTGCGGCTTTACAGGTCTCCTTCCAGCTAACTGCTAAGAAAGGAAGAAAATGGCGGCCGTCGAGGTTCTATCACATTCTTGTGCGACCATCGTGCCGTAAAGAGGCGGAGACTGAGTGAAAGGAATCTCGCGATGTTTCTAAGGCAACGCGCCGCTGGCTGGGGTTGGGGTGGGGGCTGAGAAAGGAAGAGCGGTGGGAAGTTTCGCGAGAGTTGAGTTTAACAACCCGCGAGAATAGGGTTGATCTTGGCGCGTCCTCTCCGCGCGTGGTTGGGGTGAGGCTGGGTAATTGTCCTTTGGGTTTGAGGGGTTGAGGCCCGGGCCGCCACTGCATTTGGGGTTGAGTTACAGATACCTTGAAGAAAAAGGAGTGATTATTTCTTACCGGTCGCGATCTCAGGAAGGGTGTTGTGCGCAGGCCTTTCTCTGTATCCATGGGGAAAGGCAGGACGCCGACGGGGTGACGACAGCGCGACTGTCGCGAGGCGCCGCGATCGGAGAAGCGCGCTGGATACCGCGCGCGACGCTCCCGAAAACGTCCTCCCGGCCTAGTGGAAACCCGCCTGGTGTCCAGGGTAGTAAAGTGCCCTTGTATTTTACTTCTGCCCGATTATTTTAATTTTTATCACAAGCGGGGATGGAGTTAGACTAGCGGCGTCTTAGCTCCAAGTTTTTTTTTTTTTTTTTTTTTAATGTGGCTGAACTGGCTGTGCCAGTGTGACCGCCTTGTGAAGAGGCGATTGTTCATCCAGCTCTGGTTTAGGAAGACACTGGGGCCGGGGAGATGGCTTAGTAGAATAAACGCTTACCTGGCAAGCGCAAGAGCCTGAGTTCAATCCCCAGTTCCGCCAAAAAAGAAAAAAAAATTGTATGTCCATCGCTAGTTTTAGTGATGGCCTTATAATCACATCCTTTTCTTGACCAAAGCTTACTTTTCCCTTAGTTTTCCTGTACACCTGTGGGTTCTCAAATACAAGGAAGTGTTCTAAATGGTCATTCCCAGGTTGTGATTTTTGTGGGGAATTTGTTAATTACTGTGGTTATCGAACAATTCTGGGCCTCACCGAGCATTTTATGTAAATCTGGATTAGCAGTAGTAGTTCCAGGAACGAGATTTAAGTGCACTACAGGGAATCCACCGCCCCTCACGTTCTTTCCGTGAACTTTCTAAACTCTTGGCAGTTTTGTCTTCTGTGAATTGTTCTAAAACATACCTCACCTGTCGTGAGACATGTTCCAGTCTTCCTGATAACCTATGAACTACAGTGTCCACTTGTTTTAAACCCAAAGTAAGATAATAGTCCCATGCTTGTAGATACAAATGAACCATGATTATCTGTTAACCAGCTTAAATTACCTCTTCATAGGCTCTGGTCACTTTTTTAGTATTCTACGTGTCCTTTTGTGGAAATTGTATTTGGAAAAGCAGTAAGTATATCAGCCTATAGATTTAATTGTAGCAGTATTTAGAAACATTGTAAAGTAAATGTTGGTATTGCTAAATGGAAAATGTTTTTTTTTTTTTTATTTGAGAGTCTACCCAGCAGATGGCATTTATTAACTAGCAATTGATTTTTAAAAGCATTTTATTAGACTTCACCTTTCAGACTTTTGAGCAACATAAATCACCACCTTGATAGAACTTACCATCAAACTTACATATTGTAACATAGTTTAGATTTCTCTTAATATTGAAAGTAATGACTTGCATTTCTAGTTTTTTTTTTTTTTGGTTGTTGATGTATTTATTTATTTAATGTATTTGGTACAGGATCTCACTACGCAGCACGGACTCTTAGTGGTCCCCCTGTTTTCAGCTTCCTAGCACTGGGATTACAGGTGTGTGTCACAACGCCTGGTCTAGGTGGCTGGCTCAGTGCGCCCCGGAGTGGGGCTGGCATCTCATGTGGTGCCAGGAATTCACTTGTTCCCAGTGCTTACCTAAGCAGGTGCTTAGTCCACTGAGCTATCTTGCTGGCTCTGTTCTTTTTTTTTTTTAATTTTTTTTTTTTTTGTAGATTCCTCTGTAAGTATGGACTGGGATGTTTTACTGTTGTTTTTATTTATTTTTTTTGTTTTTTGTCTTTTTGAGACAGGGTCTCGCTATGCAGTTCAGGCTGGCCTTAAGCTGACTTTGTAGCTCAGGCTGGTCTCGAACTCACAGCAATCCTCCTGCCTCAGCCTCCCGAGTGCTAGGGTCACAGGCATGTGCCACCACACCTAGCTTACTGTTGTTATTTTAGTGTATTTACCAGCATCCTTTCTTTCCTACAGATCCCAACAGTGTTCCTGCACGTACCAGTTTGTGATGAGTGCCCTCAGTCATTGCACACAAGCTTTGGAGGGCAAAGTGGCCTCTCGCTGAGGCACTGTCAAGAACACCGTATTGCCAGTACCTGTTCTAAGTTTCATGCCCTTTTACTCCCACTGCTCCCATCCTGAGACTAGATTACCGTTACCATGCTCCTGTGCTATTTGTTTTTAAACTAGTATACATTTGTGTTACATAGTGATTGCATGTCTTGTTTTGTTCTAGTTAATCTACTACCCTCCCATGTACTTTAAAAAGTACAATGTACTTTAAAAAATTATGAACCAGGCACAGTGGTATAAGCCTGTAATCCCAGCTTTTGGGAGGAGGAGGCAGGAGCATAGATGTATGAGGTTTTTTTTTTTTTTTTTTTTGTCTTTTTGAGACAGAGTCTCATTATGCAGTTCAGGCTGGCCTTAAGCTGACTTTGTAGCTCAGGCTGGTCTTGAACTCACAACAATCCTGCCTCATCCTCCCAAGTGCTGGGATTACAGGCATGCGCTGCCACACCTGGCCCAGATGTATGAGTTTGAAGCCAGCCTGAATTGTATACATAGTGAGACTTTCTCAAAAAAAAAAAAAAAAAAGCCCACACCAAAAAATCCCTCCAAACAATAAAATATTAC